>CM042885.1:10940627-11211627 GCA_023653495.1 Melastoma candidum | reverse complement strand
ACAGGCTCCTAGAGCATGGTATGAGAGACTTAGCACCTTCCTTGTCGAAAAGGGCTACAATAGAGGAAGAGTAGATACTACTCTCTTTCTCAAACACAGAAGCAATCATCTCATTGTTGTCCAGATCTATGTCGATGACATTATCTTTGGATCAACTGATGAAACGCTCTGTGATGAATTCTCCAAGCTCATGACAAGTGAGTTTGAGATGAGCATGATGGGAGAACTTACGTTCTTCCTTGGTTTACAAATTTAGCAATCTGCAGAAGGTACATTCTTACATCAAGAAAAGTACACTAAGTAGCTTCTGTAGAAATTCGGCCTAGAAGGTACGAAACCTTTGTCTACTCCAATGGGCACAAATACTCAATTGGACAAAGACGAAAATGGTAAAGAAGTGGATAGTAAGCTCTACAAAAGCATGATAAGTTCTCTTCTGTATCTTACAGCTTCTAGACCTGAAATACTGTTTAGTGTGTGCTAGATTTCAATCAGCACCTAAAGAATCTCACATGACTGCGGTCAAGAGGATCTTTAGATATCTACAGGGTTCTGTAAACCTTGGCATCTGGTATTCAAAGAAATCAAACTTTGATCTCACCGGATATTTGGATGCAGACTTCGCAGGAAGTAAGGTAGACAGAAAAAGTACAAGTGGTACTTGTCAGCTCATGGGAAACATGTTGATTTCATGGTTTTCTAAGAAGCAGACTTATGTTGCCCTCTCCACTGTAGAAGCTGAATATATAGCAGCTGCAAGCTGCTGTGCACAACTCCTGTGGATGAAACAACAACTTGAGGACTATGGTCACTCATTTACAAAGATACCGATCAAATGTGATAATACTAGTGCTATTAGCCTAGCTAAGAATCCAGTATATCACTCGAGATCGAAGCATATCGAACTCAGACATCACTTTCTGAGAGATAATGTACAACAGGGTTCTGTTAGTGTAGAATACATTAACACTGAACACCAATTGGCTGATATCTTTACTAAACCTCTGGATAAAGAAAAATTTTTCTTTTTCAGAAGCGAGTTAGGAATATGCCATCCTATATAATGTCTTTCATAAGACAACGAAAAGTTAAGTAAGTACTTCAGAAACTTACTACAGAAGGTACATAACTGTACACTCTATTACAGAAGGTGCAAACCTCTGTTTCTACACTACAGAGGGTACACATTCGTACACCTCACTATAGAAGGAAGAATATTAAACTTTCTATATAATAGAAGGTTGAATTTCCTCCTCTATCAAACAGAAGGTACATACTTGTACACTTCATACAGAAGGAATAATCCTCTGTTTCTATACTATAGAAGGTACAACGTCGTACACTTCACTATAGAAGGTCGTATATTTAGCTTTCTACACAATAGAAGGTTAAAATCCACCATCTATCTTACAGAAGGTATAACAACATGTATACCTTAAATCTAACTTTAGTAATTTCCAACTAATCGGAAATTTACTTATGGAGATATCGAATATCATCCAATAAAATAATTAGATATAATCAGAAGCAAATAAAACATTTGTTTTGATCTATATCGTCCCTATTAGGAAATTAAAAATCCTAATAATTTATATTTGGATACAACACTCCATTATATTTGGCTCTTCTATGATGAAGAAGCTTCAACAGAAGGTGACAAAGGATTTACTTACCCTGAAAAGCAAACTGCCTCACTCGAATCAAATCAAGGAAATAAAATTTCCTTCCCTCTTGTCTCTGATGCATGTCAGTTTGATATGACATCTCAAAGAGATCATTTAAGCGGGAAAATATTTTATTCCCATAAACCACCTTTGTGAGCCAACTTAAAAACCCAAAACCGTCACCTCCTTCTTCACACCACCCTCAGATCATCGCATCCCCTTTCTCCTTCTCTCTCGTTTTGCCCTAAAACTCCCAGACCTTCGTTCTTCATCATCCATGGCACCCAAGGCAAAATCCTTGAGGAAAAAGGCTAAGGCCGGAAGAAAGAAGGCTCGCGCCTCTGGATCGGAGAAGCCTGCATCATCTGCGAGCAGGACTCCATCCCCTTCCTCGCCGGAGAAACCCATCTCTCCTGCGAAGGAACAGACCATTCCTGCTGTTGTCGAAACTCACGATGACATGCAACCGCTCTCCAAGGACAAGGGACTTGAAAAAGCCCAAATCCAAGTGGAAGAGAAAGCACATGAGGGATCCCTGGTCGCTGCGACAAAGGAACTCCCTGTCCCTGAACCCTCTGCCAAGGGTTCTACTGCTGCTGATGACATTGATGCATCAAAGGTCGCTACTCCTGAGAATGCTCCGTCTGATGATGAGGAAGTGCCCCTTGTCGATGAAGCAACAGAGGAACAAGATGAGGAAGCTCTTGCTCCTATTATCTCGGTCTCCCCTGATCTCAAGCAGAAGGGCGTTCCCTCTGCGTCTAAGAAGGCTACCCAGAAGCCTGCAGCACCCTCTGGAACAAAGCTTCTCCATGATGCCATCAAGTCAGGAGGTGTATCCTCACGGACTAGGCTGAAACGGAAAGAGCCCGAGACTGTCAGCACCTCTCTTGTTAAAGCAGCTGCAAAGAAAACCAAGTCCCCGGAGAAATCTGTGGACACCTTCACTGAGGGGCTGGATACCTTCATATTTCCGGTAAACCCTCTAGTCTCTAGAAAGGAGATAGAAACTGTGCTTGCCGATACCAAATTGCCCAAATGTGATGCTGCTGGTAGACAGTTCGCTGCCTTCAAGCGCATTGATTTTAATTGGTTTAAGGCAAATGATCTTGACATTGCTCCATTACTTGAGAAAGTTGGTCTGAAAAACTTCTGTGAGACATATGCAGAGGTGGCCGTTTCTCGCCTGAGAGAGTTCTATGGTAACATTACGTTCCATGAACAAGGACCTCATGTCAAGTTCATCAAAACAGTGATTGAAGGGGTTTCGCTTGTCTTCTCTGCACATGATGTTAACCAATTGTTTGGCTGTGAGGAATATGACCCACTGTCAGATCTTGGAAAGGAGGAATCCTACAGCATCATCATGGGGAAAGAGTCCAGTCGGACAAATACCTGGAGTCCACAAAGCTGGAACTCAAGACTCGTGTATTGCATCGAGTTGTGCTATTCTGCCTCTTACCAAGGACCGGGAGCATCGACACCATCACCTCAATTGATGCGTCACTGATGGCTCACATCATGAAGGGAATCCCTTTCAACCTTGGCTTGCTGGTGTTCTCGCACATGAAACGTTGCTGCAATACAACAGGAAAGGCTCTGCCTTATGGCCAGGTAATTGCCGGCCTTCTTAAGCTTGCCCGTGTTTCTACTTATGCATCTACTTTCCAAGAGAAATGGAAGGTTGGTACCTTTGGGCACCAGATCATAGCTAGCATGCATTATGTAAGGAAGGGCTCCTCCTGGACTCTCAAATTGAAGTCACAGGACACCACTGAGGATGATGAGGATAAGCCCCTGTCTGCCAGAATGTCCAGAAAGGCTGCTACTGCACCTTCTGCTTCTGTCTCTGCAGCTAAGGCTCCTTCAGCACAGAGACAACCCAAGTCCTCTGCTGAGATGACCATCCTCCTGGAACAAACTGCTCTCCTCAAGGACCTCCAGCAGAAGGCTGTAGCCAATGAGGAAGATATGCGCGTACTACGCAAAATGGTAGAGAACCTGACTCGAGAGCTGGAACGCCAAGCAAAGGTTATCCGTGATAATCTTGATGCAGTCCCTTCTGAGGAAGAAGAGGAATAATGAACTCTCTTGATGTTCTCTCTTTTATGCATTTCTAGCTAGACGAAAAACTGATTTCTGTGGTCTTCTAGATTGTAATAAGTGCCACCTCGTGGACACATTTCCTTTGAGCAGTATGGAATTGAACTTTCTGTCACACCTTCTGCACCACATTCTGCATGACGATTTTGCACTCTCTGCTCTACCCTCTGCGAGAATTAAAACTACCTTCTGCATGTTGGTTATGAACGACATGTCATACCTTCTGCAAGAAATTTACTCTTCTTTTTCAACCTACATTCATCTTCTTTTTGATGTGACAAAAAGGGGGAGAAAATTGTGTTGAGGGGGAGTACCTTGCTCTGTATTGGTTATAGAAAAATCCTTGATTTTCTATAACTAAATGGGTCGTAGAAGGCTATACCATTTATGGTATAGAAGCCTATGAGACTGATACTGATACAGCTCATAATCGCAACCTTCTGCAGGGAATGCGATTCGTGATCTTTTTAAAGTCACTATTGCTGAGAGTGCAGAAATGAAATACTATCATTTTTGTCGGGCTAAATACAGAAGCTCCTCGCTCTGTATAAATCACAGAAGCCTTTGTGCTCTGTAACCTTAACAGAAGCTTCTATGCTCTGTTTCACAGAAACCTTATGGTTCTGTAAAAACGCGAGACTCATACTCTCACCTATTAAGGGGGACTAGGGGGAGTTCTTGCAAAAACGTTTCCCTCAACGATGAATGTTTCGTCATCATCAAAAAGGGGGAGATTGTTGGGACGGTTTTGATGATGAACCGGACCCTGTGTACTACAGAAGGTCGAACATTCTGTTCTACATAAGCTTCTCTTGTTAAGGACTTCTTGTAAGAATTATTTTTGTAATTAAATGATTAGTTATCAATTATTTAATTACGAAATACACATTCTCTGATTATGATAATTATCTGATCAGATTACAATGATTTAGTTTCCAAATAATCATATTGGAGATATTATTTCTCATAGAAGGAAATGTATCTTCTATATATGGAAAGGTTCTGTTGACTGATCTGTAGGCTTCTGTAAGCCATACGATCTCTACATGACCATTATTTGGATACCTATCACTACCACCTGTCCAGATACACTCTCACGTGTGTTTTTATCAGGATGGAATTAACTTCAAGTCATTTGGAAACAAATCATCGATTGTTTCCATCTGTAAAAGGTTATTAAGCAGAACCTTCTGCGATACCTTCTATGGTGCACTATTCATGGAAAATATATCATAATCTTATTCTGATTTATTTTCTGAATGCTTGCACGTGTATATCATTCTGTTTATTATGTAAACTAACTTTTAATTTCTTATTTTGCAGATTACGTTTTTATATTTTCCCTTTTGTATTTTACTCTTTGAACCGTGTATATAAATAGCCATGCTCTCTCTCCCATTGTATACATCAAACAATTCGTTTTCTCTTCTCCCATTCTGATCAGAGAGAGCGTGTGCTTGAGCTTTAGTCCTTTCATTCGTTCGAGTTAGTCACACGAGGAGCACTACCGGCGGAAGTTGCATCGTTGGTGAAGCCTTTTGGGAGAGTGACTCGGGGGCTCGAGGGACTCGACTGGAAGCTGCAGGATACGTTGGCTGGAGGCGCGGATGGAGGTCTTGTGATCAACGTGCAGCGGGTCGGAGAGAAGGGCTGAACCTCGGGAGCACAGAAGGTGAGGGACTAACCAGCTTCTGTTGCGTAGAGCTCTGTGTGCAGGAACCTCAGGACAAGAGGAAGGTTGTCACCTCAGGACAGGGGGAACGCTGTTCAACCTCAGGACAGGAGGAAGGCTGTCACCTTAGGACAAGAGGAAGGCTGTCACCTCAGGACAAGAGGAAGGTTGTCACCTCAGGACAGGAGGAAGGCTGTCACCCCAGAACAGAGGGAACGCTGTTCAACCTCAAGACAGGAGGAAGGCTGTCACCTCAGGACAGGAGGAAGGCTGTCACCCCAGGACAGAGGGCACGCTGTTCATCCTAGGACAAAGGATACGTTGTCCACCCTAAGACAAAGGGAACGTTGTCTACTTGCGTAGGGTTCGCTACGTACTCGCGTAGGGTACGCCACGAAGTCGTTATCCTTGAGGGATTGCGCATTTGCTACCTTGTTAGTCACGTTAACGCGTGCAACCTCCTGTAGTGCAGAATCTTCGGATCTGTACAACTCTCTGTAGTACAGAACCCTACGGGTCTGTGCATACATTTTCCTTGTCACTTTTGCTACAGAACCTCACGGTCTGTTCAGTAGAAGGTCGACTACACTTGGTACAGAATCTTTTGATCTGTGCTTCTCAACTAAGTCATTTTCCTATACAGAACCGTCTGTTGTGGATTGACATACTCGGTACAGAACCTTACGGTCTGTGCTATACCTTCTGTGATACAGAATCCTTGGATCTGTTCTATAGAAGGTTGACGCTTACAGTACAGAATCTCTCGATCTGTGCTATAGAAGGTTAACACGTCTGACACAGAACCTTCTGGTCAGTATTGTGCCTACCTTCTTCGACACAGAACTTTCTGGTCTGTGTTGTGCCTACTCTCTTCGACACAGAACCCTCTGGTCTGTGTTGTGCCTACTCTCTTCGACACAGAACCCTCTGGTCTGTGTTGTGCCTTACTCTCTACGATACTGAACCTTCTGGTCTGTATTGAGCCTAAGTTACTATAGTACAGAACCTTCGGATTTGTGCTACATAACGAGCCTCTACGGCACAGAACCTTCTGGTCTGTGTTCTACCACTCAAGCCTCTATTGAACAGAACCTTTGGATCTGATTTCAGTTGCAATCATTTGTGTAATTTGTACAGAGATACATTTGAGTGGAAACTATCCAAATATCTGGGTGAAGAGTGGACGTAAGCAATTTGCCGAACCACTATAAAAAGCTTTGTGTCGAATCAAACATTTTGCGAACACAATCAAACGTTCTGTTGTACAGAAACCTGTCTAAGGTTCTGTGTTACAGAAACTTCCTTCCGCTGCGAGGTAAAACGAAAAATCGTTAAAATCCGAATTTGGAGATTAACACTAATTCACCCCCTCTTAGTGTAACAAAATGAACAAACAAGCAACCATATTTGAGTTAACAAAAGGATGACCGACAGCAACACAGGGCGATGAATTCACCAACTAGATCGAGCGCCCGTGGATCGTCGATTAATTCAAAATAGAACTGACGGTTCAATGATTAAATTGCGGATCGGATAAATGATGGAAACATGGACGGAACTGCAGCAAGCACATTACAGGACACCCAAGGCAATTGGCAAAGTTTATAACTAGCAATCATCAAAGGTCGATTGAATCCGATAATATACAATAATGCAATATAAAGAGTTCGGGAACACCACAACGGGGTAGCTAAATCCACATCATCAATGAGGTAGGACAAATTATCAAT
Organism: Melastoma candidum; assembly: GCA_023653495.1. Taxonomy (NCBI): domain Eukaryota; kingdom Viridiplantae; phylum Streptophyta; class Magnoliopsida; order Myrtales; family Melastomataceae; genus Melastoma; species Melastoma candidum. Next base: position 11,204,458 of record CM042885.1, on the reverse strand, counting down.
ACGATTGAACAAACCAGCTCATGAAGAACACAACCAGCCATGAAATTGTAATATCAGGGCGATAGACTTGTACACTAGCCACGAAATTGTAATATCTTAAATCGAGAGAGAATAGTGGTCAATTATAAATCAGATTAGCTGAAGCAACATGAACCAACCAGAGATCAAACTAAAATCTGCATGATTAGTCCAATATTTGATAGAAGCGAGCAAATCCATGACAGCATCAAACCAGCAATGTCCGGTCATAACAATGATAGAAATATTTACAATACATGGAAAGACAGCAGCAACCACGAAATTAAACGAACTGCAACAACGACGGAAGTAATGATGGGAAGGCTACCAACATCAACAAAATTAAGGCATGGACGAACAAATAAGCAACATCAGAACAGTAATGACAACAAAGTGTTTATAACATAAAATTTTGGGCTGACCTACTTAAGGAATTGATCACCAGGAATTGATCGACACCGTACAAGCGAGACAAGCCAAGTGGAGCTCATCAAGCGAAGTAACTTCAAAATTCAGCCAAGGAAGACATGAAACACCACTTGAGGACACGTGGCATGGGAAGATTAAATCCCCAAGAAGGAAGGACGTGGGTTTGTTGGGGATGTGAAAAATTCAAAGACGTGGGATATTAGCAGATTTTTACGAATCAATTAGGATCTCATATTCGCTTATAAGTATTTCTGTTTCGTTTTAGTGAAACATACATATTCAACATTAGACATATTTGGAACTAGTTTTCAATGGCATCCCTAAGTCTTTAGATTTTTATCAACCTGTTTTTCTTTGTTTTTTACGACGATCATAGTTTCAACCCGAAATCTAAATCCCGTATTCGAGCCAGATAATCTCAATCCGTTGGTCTTTTAGATCAACACGTTTTTAGCGACCATTGTGGGAGTAAGATGACGAGGAGAAATACTAGAGCTCTGGTCGCACCGTCCAATGAAACGAACAACCCACTAGGGTTAGAAGATGCACCCGCTAATCAGCAGGGCATTAAAATTCAGGTTGATTGATCTCCGAAAGAATGGCCTTCTTATGCCGGGCTCGAAGCACAGTTGTCTCTTATACGACAGTTGCTCCAATTCCTGCTAGAAAGGTGAGGTAAAATCGATGACAAAGTGGAAAACTTTGGACGGAGAATCGAGTCTCAATTTGAGGCCATAGGGCGGCGACGCCTAGAAATGATGGCATACACTTGTAACGACGGTCCAATAAACCGATACAAACTCCGAACATGTTCCCTTGAATGGGGAGGCACACAAAGATGCCGTAGCCGAAGAGAAAAGAAAAGTTTGCTTTCGATCTGAGAGTGCTAGCTTCAATGTCTCCCATATCTCATCTTCTTTTTCTTCACGGGATTACTCAAATTCCCCGAAGATTGGTGATGACGAAAAGAACGGTGAACAAATGAAAGTCACAAAAAGATTCTTGAATAACACTTTCTCGATTGAGGAATCCTAGTCGATTCACGTCGTTTCACTGACGAAATATTCCAAGAATGTCGTCTTCACAATTAAAGCGTCCGCCCTTGACTGAATTCATCTCATCATCCCACAAACTCGATGTTAGACCCCCACCAAAAGTGACGCCAGACAATCAAACAATGTTCATCTTAGTGGGAACAAGAAGAGCTTTTATTTTTCTCCCTTATTGTTGTCTACAAAAATCGATCAATTCGTCGGACAATAATTTTTGGACGTGTCGAATGATCTTAAGGCATACTGTTTGCGTCCACTCTCAACACATCGGGAATTGGTAGATCGCAATACAGTGTAATTGAAATGTGGTCGCTAGTATTTTAAATGAACAATAATGTATCACACTTAAATCAAATTGCAAGTATAAGAAAACCTACTTCTATTTCTGGAAAACATAGTATTGAGAGTAGAGAGACACCAAGAGGTTTTGAATGATTGTCATTGTACAAGAGATTACCAAAAGATTCTACCTTAAAACTAAGATAAAAGACAAAAGCGTCTAACTGTGTGTTGACGTTGTGGTCTTGCCTTCTATTTATAGAGAATCTTCAATAGCGGTTATTCTGGATCTTCAACTTTCATTTGGCGTCATTATTATTGATCTTCAACTTCCACTTAGCAGTTACCTTCAACTGTACGTTTTAACTAGGTTAGATTTTCTCCCTTCAAGGAATCCTCAACCGAGGAGAATCCTCTCTCGAGAGACTTTCTCCATCGGAGAATTCTCCATTGATTCTCTCCATTGGGGGAATCCTCATCGAGAATAGATTAGATTTTCTCCGTGGGAAAATCATCCATCGAGACTCCATTAGATTTTCTCCCTCCATCGAGACTGGATTAGATTTTCTCCGGAGAAAATCTTCCATCGAGACTGGATTAGATTTTGTCGGGCAGAATCGTCCATTGATTCTCTCCATCGACTAGAGAATCCCCATCGATAGAGAGTCCTCCATCAAGACACAGATTTTCTCCATCGACAGGCGACTGGACTAGATTTTCTCCATTGGATTTTTTCCATCGACTGAGTTATATTCTCTCAATCAATCATCGATAAAATCAGGTTTTATCCATAGAACTAAGTAGATTTTCTCAGTTGATCATCGACTAAATCAGATTTTGCCGGTCGATGATGATTTTTTATAGTAGACTAATTTGACGAATTAGATTTTCCTTGAATCGACTTAACTTTTACATTTATCGATTGTGCTCTACTCAAATCACAATCGACGGCCCAAAATTATCTGGGATAAACATTTGCCCCATCACAATAATTAATGAAGGGATTTGCTCTGAATTAATGGATCTTTTTTTTCTGGTAAAAAATTTCAACCGAGGAAAGATTTTCTCATCCCGACTGCCTTAATTGGCTAGAAAGATTTTCCCATTCCAATCAATCTACCAGAAAGATTCTCCTTTCTTGGCAATGATTCTTACCTAGTTAATCAGGAGTTTCGAATTAATCGACACTTATTCATCCACTACTTCATACAAGATTATTATTGAATCAATCTAGTTAGGAAAACTAGTCGATTGTCATTTATTACAATAATAATTTAAACAAGGAAAACTACTGTCAAAATTGACTTTGGTGGTCCAAAACTACTATCTTTCGAGGAAAGTTTTGTCCTTAGTCGATGAATGAGATTGTCATATGCCTTTTCATAGTCCTTTTTTCAGTATAGCGTGACCTTTTCGATTAATGGAATTTTTGAACCATCGCGCATTCATTGATCACCTTAACAAACATTTGTCTAATGTTACTGGGATCATGTGTTTTCATGACCAGTTCACTCGACATAATTTTGAAATTATCATATAATTTTGGATCACTTTCAATTTAATGGATCTTCGAAGCATTACACATCGGTTGATCCGTCACGACTTTTTGTCGGGTTTCAACAAGAACTTACGGAGAGTTACATATTTTTAGATCACTCTCGGCGGTTACTTGTCGATTTTCCATATAATTATGCGTCGGAGTATGAACCTCCAACCGCAAAGTTCACAAATGGGAAGTTTCAAATTCCCGACAAATACCTTCTAACCGCCCCGTTATAATACGGAGGGCAATTTTCATAGTTATTCGTGCATCGGACTCTCGGAGGACTATTTTCCAAGCCTCATTCGTGTTGAGCGATCGAACAAACCCTTCATCGTAGAAGGGATCATCTTCCCAATTTGATTCACGCTCACCGCACCAAAAACATGTTGACATTTCGCATATTCATACGAAACTCGCTTCCAACTCCCACTGTGGTGGCCAAAAACGTGTTTGCGTCCGGTCTGAACACGTCGGGAATTGGCAGATCGTAATACAGTGTAAATGAAATGTGGTCGCCAGTCTTTTAAATGAACAATAACGTAACACGCTTAAATCAAATTGCAAGTACAAGAAAACTTACTTCAATTTCTGGAAAGCTGAGTATAGAGAGTAGAGAGACAACCAAGAGGTCTTTGAATAATTGTCGTTGTACAAGAAGTTGCCTAAAGATTTTACCCTAAAACTAAGATAAAAGAAAAAAGTGTCTGTCTGTGTGTCGTTGATGTATGTATTGACGTTGTGGTCTTGTCTTCTATTTATAGAGAATCTTCAATGACAGTTATTTCTTATCCTCAACTTCCATTTGATAATTATCCTCATTTCTTAATTTTCAACTTCCACTTGGCGGCTGCCTTCAATTTCCTCACTTTTTAATTGTGATATTCTATCTGGAAAATCTTATCTAGTTATCAACAAAGTAAGATTTTCCCAGTCGACTGATTTGTCGGAATCGACTGCATTTGATTTTCTCCATTCGGGGAAGCCTCCACCGAGGAGAATCCTCCATCGAGAGATTTTCTCCATCGACGGCGAGAATTCTCCATCGATTCTCTCCATCGACTAGGGTTTCCTCGTCGAGACTAGATTAGATTTTCTCTGTGAAAAATCTTCCATCGAGACTGGATTAGATTTTCTCCATCAATGGGGAGAATCCTCCATCGATTCTCTCCCTCGATTGGGGAATACTCCATCGAGGCTGGATTAAATTTTCTTCGGAAAAAATCCTCCATCGAGACTGCGCTTTCCCGATTCGGGAAACCAGACTTTGATCAAATTAGAACCCCTTGGCTATTAAAACCGACCCTGATCGAATTACAACGCCTTTGACGTTAAATGCCTGACTCTTCCCTCTTCTTTGATGCAGAGGGATTAGGACCAATCAACTGAAACTAGCGAAACGATTATCGCCAAGATACTCTTCGAACGACTGATGAGCAAAGGGATACTACAGTGCCTGACTGATCTCAAAACCAGGTGACATGATCGTTGTCGTTGGCACATGGATGCGTCGCACACTATAAATCAAATTCAAGCTTTCAGGAAGTACTTGCTCAATGAAAGGGGCACGGAATGATACGATCTCAACCACCTCGAAGAGATGGCCGTGGTAATCATTAACGGTCCATCCAAATACCACCCGCGAACGTTGCGATGCCCGTTAAAACACCAAGAGTAGAAAGATGCCCTACGTGTTGAGGCGATAGACCTCCATACTCTCGGAAAACTCCTCAGGCGAGGTATGGTAGACGAAGGTGAAAACACCCAAAAGGAGCCTCGCAACGAGGAGCTTCTCTGGCGACGAGCTATTGATCGACTTGGACCTTAGCAGGCGAAGGAAAATTCAAAGCCACTGGCGAATTTGCCGGATCATCCTCTAAGTAATATGGATTTATGTAAAGCGGGACTTCATCGGCGCAGTATTTAATAGCGGACATGCTTTGTTACAAGTGCAAACCCTTAACAGCCCATAAGATCCTCATCACCGAGATGTTCCCGCCGTGCTGCAACCAATATTTCCTATTGCTGGCTAAAATGACAGTTGAAGGGAAGATCAAGATAGAGACCATCAACCCTCTATCAGGTACTACACCGAACGTTGTCTCTTAATACTTCTCGGATACTCCTCAAACAGAGAAACACCGAAGGGGTTTTGACCCACATAAACGGGATTTTTTCGAGTAAATACCTACACACAATCTCTCAAGCATTCACACTTTTTCCACGTTCCTGATATACCAGCAGGTACTAGGCAGAAAGCTGGCGTAGAGTCGCGCCTTTAGCCACCCACTGAATGGACGAAAATGCGGAAAGGGAGAAAGGCACAACGCGCCGTCGGGAAACAGACGTCGTCCGACATCTAGAGAACTAAGACGTCGAGCGAGAGTGACCTTGGGTCCAATACGCTGAGCGACTACAACCCCGTTTATTCCGGGACACCACCCGAAAGGAATGGTACGAGTTGCAAGGTCCTCATTCTCCCAACTAAGTTTTATCAAAAAGGGAAGAAAGAAATGCGGGAGGTAATCATCTGTTTCTTTTTTTATCAAAGTAGCGCCACTAAGGTACTGCTAAATTTCCCAGGCGGATGGCTGAAAGAGCCTCTAGCGTCACTTTGGAGATATATCTTTCCACTGCATATTAAGGCAACGTTCAATAACGTTGCAATACACCACATCCTTATTGATAACGGTGCTACCATCAACATACTTCCTCTAGAAGCGTATAAGCTTCTGGGAAATTATGTAGCTAACTTGGGAAAGACTAACGTAAGTATCAGCGGTTTCAACGGAACTACTTCCTCATGTTTGGGTGAAGTATCATCCGGCTCCGTGTCAGCACTCATAATAACAAAATGGCTTTTTTTGTCATTGATATAAAACCATCCTTTGGTGCCCTTTTGGAGAGAGATTGGATGCACAATGCTGGCGTCATCCTTTCCACTCTTCATCAAGAACTTCTACTGTGGGGAAAACAAGGCCTAGAAGATGTTACAGAGGAAGTAGTTAAAAATGCTAACCAGTCCTATATATGTGCAGGGGCAGTAAAAGAAGTCAAAGACATGACATTCAAATAGATGTATGTGCTCGGAGATCCGAATGTTGGACCTTTGGGCAAAGCAGGCTATGAATTCCTTGTGTCATACGATGGACCACCCCTGCGCCACCACAATAGCCGATCATTCCAACTGGAAGGGGGGATGAATGGCGACATGAGGCAGACGAAGGTCTGACCCCACTAGAGATGGATGTGCGTGAAGCAGGCCTAGAAGGCGATAGCACGAGCCAGTGGACATAGACATATTTGGAGCTCAATAGACTCCTGAAACTCCCATCATCTAATGGAGATTGAGACGTCTAATCCAATATCAGATATCCTAGAGCGCCTAGGTAGATAGAGGGCATCTAGAATAAACGTGGGATATCGTAGCCTGCTCCCCCAGGCATACCAAGACATGTCAACCATTTACACTATCAATAAAGAAGTCCCTAATACTTTTACTATCCCTTCTGATCCTTTGAATGAAATCAACTTGTGAACTCTTGAAGAACCACGTACTTACCTTAGCTCGCTTCTGAATGAAACGAAATCAGAGGCCATTAAAAAAGTTTTACGTGCTTACAAGAATTGTTTTGCTTGGGATTACACTGAGATGTCAGGCTTTGATCGAAACCTGATCGAGCACCCACTCCCAACGAATAGTAATTTGAAACCGGTAAAACAAAGGCCAAGGAAGATGTCACGAGAAGTAGTCAAAATGGTCTACGACGAAATCAAAAAGACGCTATATAAAAACATCAAAATACATAGACTGGATATCTACCATAGTCGTTATTGTGAAGAAGAACAACAAAATCAGGGTATGCATAAATTTCGTGACTTGAGCAAAACCATACCCAAAGACGAGTACCTTATGTCAGTCGATGATGACTTAATTGACAAGGCAATAGGACATGAACTAATGTCTTTTATGGACGGGTGCTCTGGTTACAACCAAGTCTTCATCACTGACGAAGACATACACAAGACAACGTTCAAATGTCCCATAGGGTTCTTCGAATGGGTCGTCATGCCATTTGGACTGAAGAATGTCGGTGCCGCCTATTAAAGGGCAATTAACCTAAACTTTGGCCAGCTGATAGAAAAGGTAGTCGAGGTCTACATTGATGATGATGTAGTAAAGTCTAGGTGAAGTCAGGACCACCATATCCATCTGAGCGAAGCCTTCGGTAAGATGCAAACGCACAACCTAAAACTCAATTAATTGAAGAGTGCGTTTGGAGTCCGAAAAGGGCTGTTTCTTTGGTTCCCGGTACACCAGCGAGGGATTGAAGTCATTCCTCTCAAAGCACGTGCTATCCAGAACCTACCTGCTCCCCGAAATAAGAAAGAACTCAAAGCCTTTCTTGGAAGAGTAATACATACGATGTTTGATAGGAAACGTAGCTTCCAAGACTAACATATTCTCAACGATCCTCAAAGATAAAGGGAAGGGACAAGCAGCTTGGACACCGCAACATAAGCGAGCCTTCCCGGAAGTAAAACACTACTTGACAAATCCTCCCGTGCTAGCGCCACCCTATACAAGGGCTCCTTATATCCTATATGCGGTCGCATTGCAGTCCAGTATCGGTTCTATGCTGGCACAAGAGTAAAACGGGGTAGAGAGGGCTATTTACTAATTGTCTCGACTTCTTAGAGAGATAGAGCAAGAGTACACCCCTACCGAAAAAATATGCCTTGTTGTATAGTATGCGGTGATTAAGCGTAGACACTACATCAAATCCAATTATGTATATGCCGTATGTAAACCACCTGTAACCAAGGTATTCTTCGACAGCCCCCTATTTACGGGTAGATTTAACATGTGGAGCCTAGTGGTCTCTGCCTATAACCTATACCACAAGGCGCAAGCCTCAATTAAGGGACATGCCCTGGCTGAATTCCTTGCACATTATGGTGAGGGTGTCGGCTTCTTGCTCGAGGGGGATAACCTGCCCAAACAATGGTCCAGTTGGTTTGATGGATCCCGCAACAAGTTTGGAGCTGGCATAGGCGTCCTTAATAAGTCACCTTGGGGAACCGAAACTAGGATAGCTTGTCGACTCGACGGCGAAGTCACTAATAACGTCGCTGAATACGAAGCCCTGATCCTGGCAGTACAGCTTGCCGCTGATTGGAAGTTGTGACGCATAGACATACACGACAACTCCCAGCTCATAGTCCAACAACTCTTAGGCCAGAGCGAATACCATACTTCTCATCTAATCCCATATATGGGAAAGGCAAAAGAACTCTTCAAGACGATATGATCGTCGGAAATAATTCATGTGAAAAGAAAAGAGAACCAAGAGGTCAACCGAATAGCATAAATGGCCTCTGACTTGTTAAACGATGCAGGATCGTCTAGGGACAACGATACATTGTTCATAAGCAAGCGACCGGGGTTCCATGAAAAACATGGGCATAAAGAGGTACAAGACAAACAAGTCTCTGTCACAGACTTGCTCGAGCAACAAAAGGATTTGCATGAACTGATATGGCAGTTACTGGATATTCCTAACACAAAGGTCGAGATTAAAATCCGAGTGATTGCTAGGCATTACATCCTCCTGGATCAGGTCCTGTACAGGAAGACTAATGAAAACGTACTCTTGAGATGTATCGACCTGGATGAAGTTATTCCCGTCATGATGGAAACACATGACGGGCTGTGCCGTGCTCATCAAGCTGGAATCAAAATGAGTTGGTCTATCAATTGACACGGGTTCTACTGGCCTTCAATGGTCAAGAATTGAATTGAAATGGCTTGAATTAAGCTTGCCAACGATGCGGACCTATGAAACGAACCCCTACTACAAACATGAACTTGATAGTGAAATCATGGCCTTTTAGAATATGGGCGCTAAACGTAATGGGGGAGTTCCACCCACATTCAAGCAGGTAGACATATATATACTCGTCACCACTAACTACTTTACCAAATGGGTTCGGCGACAGCTTATAAGCTCATCAATAAGAAAGACATAATTGAGTTCATGAAGAGCACCATTATCTATCGATATGGGAGTCCCCAAAGTATCGTAGTGGATAACTCGAATGTGTTTAATGGAGAACTCGTGGATGAATACGTCGAAGACTTTGGGTTCAGGGTACTTAACTCATCCTCGTACTACGCTCAGTCTAACGGGCAAGCAGAAGATGCCAACAAGCTCATAAAACGAGTTATACAGAAAATGATCGGGAACAACCCACGCACATGGCACACTCTACTTCAGGAGACGTTATGGGCACTCTGGGTAACGAAAAGGTAAATTACAGGCATCGCTTGGTTCAGTTTGGTCTACGACCATCACTCTATTCTCCTTATAGAAGTACGGTACCGGTCGCCGAGGTTCCTCAAACACCTCGAAGAACACGAGAGGTATGAAGAGGACATGCACACCTAATTGGAAGAATTAGAAACCGCCAGGATCAGCATATTAAACCATCTAGGAGCTCCCAAAAGGAACGTCGCTCACTACTACAACAAGAAAGTGGTTCCTCAGTCATTCTGCAAGGGGGACCAAGTCTGGAAGCTAAGGCTAATAGAAGGAGCACGCGACTACTTCCATGGAAAATGGACACCGAGCTGGAAAGGTCCTTTTCAGGTAATCGAGAGCCATCCGAGGAACTCGTATCGCCTAGCATGACTTGATGGATCCGTGCACGATCTCAAAATTAACGATAAGCATCTGAAAGGGTGTAAACTATCGATCTGGAAGGCACACACAAATATCATTACCAAAAGATTTCCCGAAATATGGGAAAAATTACAAACATGGTAATACTAGTCAGAGGATAAGGAGGATAACAGACGCTATGCCCGGCTCGACACTCCGACCGAGACAACCTCTTTCACCACAACCTCCATAATCCGGTCACATTCCCTCTCGTATTGTTCTCGTTCTCGGCAGATGGCCGGACGCTCAATTGCCTCTGCCACTTCTGATGGCGTCAAGATCCTGGTTGTTAGCAGCAATTTGCGTGGCCACGACATCCTGTTCTCCATGGAGACGGTGAATAGTGGCCCCCAACTCCTTGTGTTGTGGAGTTGGACCCCTACGAGAAACACCTCATCCATTTGAGCAGCATATGGGAGAGGCCGGGACCACACAAGCTCCTTATCTTCCAATTTTGCCTTAATCTCGAAGGCCTCATGTCTCTTATCTCACGAGCGCCAGAAGAACTTTCGAAATAGTGTGAACATGACTCGCAGTTCGCGTACATTAGAGATTGCTCGCTCCAGCTCGTCCAAGGTGGGCATCAGGGAGACAAAATCGTTCCAGGTGCACGCACCGTGATGAAGGACGGTAACGATCGAATTGAGGACAGCGAAAGACTGTCACAAAGACATTGTGGCTAACCATCAACCAAAACCCATGACATAATGACTCACAAATTGAAATTCTTTCTCTTTCCAAGGTCGCTTGGACTTGGGAGCCTTGGGTGGCTTCTCTCATTTCGCCATCCCAGTTGACAGGGGCATTGTTACTGGATGGCGAGGCACCCACGGCCTCATCTCTCGAGACCGAAACAGAGGCATCAACCCCAATCTCGTCGGGGGCTCCTCCGTTCCCACATCACCCTCACCTCTAGCTGAGACATCCGGATGGCCAAGAGGCGATGGGGACATAGTTAGGAGAACCCTCGCCGTTAATGACCTCAATCATGGGAGAAGGACCAGCAGTGTCTGCATCAAGGAAAAGAGTATCATTCATCCGGGTTTTTCATCATGAGAACAAGGCATACAAGATGACTTGACACCCGATATGTCGACAGGAGATTCTTCCTTCGGGACAGTGGCTTCAGCAGAATCCTTTGGTGACCAAAAAAGATCATCAGCCACATGAGATGGTTTGCGAGGCGATCTGGTCATAAGACGACCTCTAGGCCGTACCAACAAGGGAACCCTTTACTTCGACGGGCTTCACCCTCACCTTTTTGTTCCCTGCCAAAGGAGAAAAACCTGTTACAACTATGGACTAGGTACAAGGAGTTCAATTCCTAGAAATATACAACATACCAGAAGATGATGACCCATTGCCTGACAGTCGCTTCTTCGTGATTTTCCTGCACAGTTTGGGAAGCTCTCCCGATAGGACCAAGCTGCTCTCGTCAGCAAACTTCCCCTATTGGGACGACGCTTGCAGCATTCTTCATACATCGAACCATGTCCGGGAGAGTGTGGGAGAACGGCTGCCGAACACCCTTGGATGGATGGTTTCCTTAGGGAGGTGTGGCAATTAAAGTCGTTCGGTCAACCCAGAGTCGACGGGAAATGCAACAAACGCTTGTCCGGTGGGCAGTTCATGGACTCAAAAAAAGGAACTGCCAGACACTGGGTGAAGCCCAGTCGACGAACACAAAGCTGGGTGCTGTAAACCTCAAAAATCGAGCCAGACGAATCCGTTTCAACTAAGTGTCGAGTAGCAAAGGCTGACCGCAAGCGATCAAAGTCTTTCAAGAGGAGTGGTTCCCACGCTGTAGGAAATGGGCCGCCAACTGCAGACCACTCCCACGCAGCCCTTTGTGCACCCATCCATCAGTGCTCGGATGTAGCTAGCGATACTGAAAAAGGACCGGTACTAAGAAGAAATGGTCAAAATTACGTCGCTCGACCTGAGCATTGGACGGGGAAACTTGGTGAACCTCGGGAAGTACAAGATGATCCAGAGAGTAGACAATCAATAAGGGACCATCTGCCGAACACCTAGGGAATTTGACCAGGTTGGCCGTGTCTTGGTAGAGGCCATGGTACCCCAGATTTAGGAGCTCGGGATCAAAAGCCAGAGCTTCTTTGGCGTCCGCATTGGCAATGTCAACGAGACTGGTATTGACTCCAACCATAAATTGAGAGACGTTACCCTCGGTTACAAAATATGTACTTGGAGAGCTACTTCAAGTAGAATTTGAACTCCTCCTGAGGTCCCCACTCGTCGCTTGGCTTCGATAAGTGACAATTGATCACCTCTCCAATGTGCTCTAAAGAGCTGAACACTAGGACAGGACATCGATGGTCAAACCGAGGGGGCTTTAGAAAGGTAGCACACCTTTAGGAAGCTGACATTTGCCAATGTGATAAACATGGAACCCCTCGAGAGGTAGAAGCAGTTGACAACAGAGCTCCATAATGATAGGAACCTGGCAAACACTCGAAGTTGGGCTCTATCAAGGAGCGCAAGACATTGATCAGGGTTCTTATCCCGATCACCTTCCAGGCTTTGCGTTTCTTCTTTATCCCCTTGGACATCCAGGAGCCATACTCAGCCTCTCTCCTCTGGGACGGGAAACAATGGAAATTTGCCCATACTGAAGGGTTACTCCACCTTGCTGGCTTGAAATCGCCAAGTGTGAAGATGGCAGACAACCTAATAGTGTAAAGGAACAACCTTTCGACCTCCTAAAGCATATGGAGCCTGGACCCAAGTTCTCCCTATATAAGTTAAAGTAATGGGATATATATCATTCGTTATAACTTATGTTATTTTATAGGAAGTCCTAATATTACATTCCCGAAAATTTAAAAAAATAATAAAAAAACATTGTTATTATATTTTGAAATTTTACCACCCTTTGTTATTTGAATCATGCCCAAAGGCGAACTAATATAAAAGAAAACCGTTGATGTAATCCATTATCAACTCAGATAAGCAATTCCTTTCTGATTTTAAATTATTTAACTTAATGTGGAGTTTATGTAATATATAATATTAAAAAATAATTTATGAACTGGTTTCAGCTCCACCTCGTATCTTTTTTGCTTATTCTAATTTAAATAAAAAAAAGGGTTGTTGCGCCTAACATGGTGACTGAACATCAGAGCGCACCCTTGCTTTTCGTTTCGAACAAAAAAATGTGAATGGATTGAAAAAACTGTCGACAGTCACAATATTGTCTTACGAGAATATTAAGTATTTATCTGCTACAGAGTAATCAGACAAACTCTCGGCCACCTTGTCAAATATTTTTAAAAAAATTCCTTATAAATTAGATTATACATGTATACAGCATTGGACGCGGCTACCGTCCCGCCATGTATGAAGCTGACATAGTTTTTCGTACAAATGTACGAAAGCTGATGCGATTTTCATACATTTGACGTAAGCAACGACTTAAATTTCGTACATATTTCGTACATATTTCGTACATATTTCGTATATTTGTATGATTTTGTACGAAAAAACTTGTGATATGTATATTTTTTGACATTGTAAACGTATGAATGCACATTATTCGTACATTACTCTAAGTTTGTTTGGAAATTCTTGTCCATAAGTACAAAATAAGTAGATATGTACATGTTTTGACTTTATACATTTTTCGTACATATGTACAATTAATGTACTAGATTTAGATGTGTTGGCTCGAAACCGAGCCCAACTTTGAACGTGAAAGCATTACGTAATTACCATATGACCCCCTCCCCGCCTATGTTGTACGATTTGGACATCAGAGAATGCGAGTTAGGGTGTAAGATAGTAATTGCTTAAGGCTCGGAGTCCCGCCGGACTTCGAACCTAACAATTCGTATATTTTTGGTACATTAAGTGTACATGTGTACTAAAATATACAATGTCAAAATATGTACAACTGTTTTTATTTCGTACATATATATATATATATAACAATATAAATATATGAAAAATATATAAAAAATGTATGAAATTTAAGTCGATGTTTATGTCAAATCTACAACAATCGTATCGTTTGCGTCAAATCTACAAAAATCGTATCAACTTTCGTACACTAATTTGAAAAGACCGACCTCAGTTTCGTACATAGAAAAGGCCCCGAACAGCGTGCGTTGAATAAAGAGAAAACCACACAATTATCACGATATAAATCGCAAAAAACTTGCAGTGGGGTTGAGGAGGGAGAAAGAGGAGAAGAAGAAGAGAGATGGGGAAGAAGAGGAAGTCGGGGGCGGCGGCAAGGCTGGACGAGGTTGACAGGAGCCTCTACACCTCCTTCTGCACCGCCGCCAACTCCCTCTCCCATCTCTACACCCAGTCAATGAATCATCAGCGTCTCTCTTTCCAGGCCGGCGAGCGCCACTCCCTGGTCCCCCCTTCCCCCCCCCCCCCCCTCCTTTCCTCGTCTTTTGATTGGTTACTCCCCTTTGATTTGATCAAAGGAATGATTTTTAGCATCTGCTTTGTTTGGTTTTTGTGAAAACCCTGGTGGGTGTTTCAGGAAATCGGCCTTATGTGAACATCGATGAAGCTCGGGCGTTGTCCTTGTCGTTAAAAAATTACATGGCTCTGTGCGTGCTTGATTGGGGGAAAGATGCTGATGGGTTCTATTGAATGTGTGACCATGTTTCCATTGATGCGGAGAAATTTGATGTGGGGTTGTGTAAATTGTTTCAGGAGAAGTTGTATCACTGGATGTTGAGACAGCAAGAGGAGGGTGCTCGAGTTTCCACCATGGATATTGTCTCTTACCTGCAGGTATGCTGATGTGGTGATTCCCAGGATTTGAATTGCCTTCCTTGTTATTGATTCACTTGTTTTGCTGGTAAGTGGACGAGTATATGTAAATTGGGTGGATTGTTTTTCTCCAGAAGGGTCGGTCCTTGTGTTTTTGTCTTTATTTATAGTATTGGATTTTGAATGCCAATTTAGTTGCGTAGATATCACCTTCAACCCCACAATTTGCTTGTCTTGGCACATCGGCTAAGCTGCTCTCATCCTCTTCGTAAACATTTTGTTAGAAGATGATTGTCTGCAATTGAAGCATAAATGCGTTCCACTTGTTATTTGCATATCGATGCACATCTGCCTACGTCAGGGATAATTTGGCTAATAAAAAGTGCTTGATCGAGGTTCTCCACAGTTTTAACCCCAATCATTCTTATGCATTATTTATGTGCTTGTTCATGTTGATTGTTGACAATGTAGATGGTCTCTTGCTTCCCAAATAAATTTATGTTCTTACATTTTTCTGTGATATTTCTTATATCTGAATTTTAATGTTGCATGTCGAAATTATATGCAATATGTCTGGATGTGATCTGCTGAACTAGTACTTTTACAGAATGAATTGGAAGCCGGGCTAGGCGATGTATCAATGTCACCTCGGGTGCCTGCTCACCATCAGCATTCTCAAACAGCCATGCATTCGCTCGGTCCAGGGGTTCTTGTTTGCCCTGGTCAATTCGGAGAAGCAGCTCCAAGCCAAGGTTTACGACCCGTCAAGACTGATCAACACAGGGGGAAGGATGCCGTCTTCTCTGATGCACTCTCGAGCCCAGTACGCAGATCCCTCCAGCACTATCAGTTGACGCAAGGTGGTGGTGATCACGCAAACAGTAACACCAACATTGTGCCATCCGTGTCTGGCAACTTAAGAAACAACGAAGGCATGATCCCACATAATACGACTAGGGAAGCCAACTCGACAAGTTCAAACGATGCTACCATGGACATGAATGCTGATGGCCCATTCACAAACTCTTTATATTGATCGGTCCTGTTGTTCTGCTGGTGATCTTTTCCGAGTTTTTGGCATTTTCGGGTCCTGACATGTTTGGGATGCATTGCTTTCCATTGAACGTAATGCGGGGTGACTTTTCTATATGAAACACAATGTTTAAATCTCCGTAGTTGTTAAAACTTCTCATGATTATGTCATTTGGAAAATTCAAGAGGAATTATTCTTGTTTATGTATTTTCAAACAAGAAAAGTATTATTTTTTTAGCCTACTCAGTTCTTCTGGAAAAGGAATAGAATGATGATTTCATTCGCTTATTCAAACAAATGTTTAGAATAAAATGGAGTTTATTCCATCACATTTTGAGTTTATTCCATCATATTGTTTGAAAGGAATAGGGATTGACGTACGCTTCTCCATCCCATCCCCACAAACTAAATATGCCATAAGATTAGGAGCGACCAACGGGTACGGGTAAAATCTGAAACCGATATCATAGGTCGGTATTCGGACAAGTTATTGAATAAATCGGAGAAGTTATAAGTTCTAAATTTTTTAGAAAGGTGTACCAATTACGGTTCCAGGTTCACGCTTCGGAACCTGAAACCTAACGTAATATAATTAATTCATAAAGACAATGAAATTAAAATTATATTTATATAATTTGTAATAATCGATGTTAAAAATTCGCACTCATTTTCCTAAAACTTGGCATTAGTTTCCATCAATCAAAAGCCTCTTGTCAATAGTATGACTTAGTATGTATATTTCAATGCACTTTTTTTCTTTAGCACAAAAGTTTCTAACTCTCCCATCTAAACTAACGTCAACAAACCTTGAACACAATTAATCTCGTCACTCAAAACTACTCAAGTTTACTAGTGATTTGAACCTTAAAGCATACTTTAAACAGTTATGCTACACAATTAAACACGAGAATCGAAACTGATTTAGAAATCATTATCGAGTGGTTCTTTAATTCACTAGGTAGGTTCAAAGATCTAAAATATGGAACCGACTATTATAGGATAGGTTCTAGGTTCCACGTCCGGAACCTACGCACCCGAAACCTGCTCACCCCTACATAAGATGGTATTTTTGTTCGAGATATAAGGTCATAAAATATACGATCCAGCCAATATGATGCCTATCTAAGAGCTTTGTTCCAACTTACTGTGGTCCCACAACCAAATTCGTCTTTTACCGATGTCTGGAAATAAATTCCCGAAACCCTGTTCTCCTCCCGATCCTTTTTCCTTCCTATTTTCTTTTCCCAAAATCTAGACTTCAAAGACACCAAGTCTTTCAATTTGGTCCTTCAAGACAATGGAATTATTGTTCTTAAGCGGGCTCTGATACCAATAAACTTACAGAAGAGTAAAGCAAAGCAAACTAACTCAAATAAGAGTTAGATATCAACAAGCTAAATATTCTTCAGAATATACAGGAATCGAACTTAAGAAGAATTTTCCAATTGTCTTTGTCGTCGGCGCTCTGCCAACCTCAAATATTCGTTTGAATATTTTGAACTTGCCGCAAATCCTAAATTAGACTTGCCTTCAAGGAAATATTCCTCGAATTCACTCTGAACTAGAGTCAGCTCTTCTAATTTTTTAGAATAGCTTTCTATCTGCTGTGATATTTGTGATATCTGTGCCGATAGATTTTCAAGACGATCTACTATGGTATTGAGAAGACCAGTAGTAGAATCTTTGCCCACCCCGTGATCTAGGTGCAGAAGATCTGGGTTAGGACAATCAGTCATAGAATGACTCGTGTAGTTGCACCACCTTTATTAAGTTACCTTAATCAAGATCTTCTTTCTGAACTGAAAGAATAGCACAAACAACTCTAAAAAGTGTTTATCATACCTTAATCGAATCGCTCAGAGGGTCCACCAAGCTTCCGCACCAAGAGAACTCAAGAAATAAATCTTCAAGAGTCTTCTTCTCAAGAACTTAGAGAAGGTGTTGGAGAGGCTCTTCTGTGCTATCTCAATGCCCATACCATGAGGGACTTATATAGGCACTCCTCATCCAAGGTTTCAGCTCGATGGCTTAGCCTTACAAGGTTTAGTCGTAATGACTTGTCCTTCAAGGTGTCGATCCGCAGATCTAACCTTTAGTTAGACATAATCTGTTTTGATTAATTATAACGTTCTTGGTTTCTTAAGGTATTTTTCGAAGAACAATCATGGACAACTTTAACTCGGATTCGAGTTCGGAGTTCTCGTTTTAGATTTTCTTCTGGAAGACAATCAAAGAATTCTTACTCAAAGTTTTGAGAGAGAAAATTCTCTATTCAGATTGGCTCCCCAAATGAGGTAGAGGGCTTGTGAATATATACACAAAGGAGCTGGTGCCTATGCACTGTTTGCCAGCTCAAAAGTAAAAGGAATCTAAACTGTTACAAAAGTTAGTTGGGTCCTAATGACCGACAAAAATGTCCTAGACTAACTTTGTGCAGTTGTCTTCTCCCGTCTGCATAGGTGCGCTGTCTTGGGAGATTCCTTCATTGTTGTTGTTGTTGGCGTTTGGATGTTCGCCAACTCCTTCTCTTTCTGAGAGTCCCGGTGGGTCTTGGACCGCCTTAAAGATTTGTTGGGCTCTCTCATCATATTCAATTTGCTGATTTAGGGTCTTGTCTGTGAAATCAGCAATTTTACTCCAAACCTCGAAGGTGTCGGTTCGGAGATGCAACTCAGAGTTCTCTCGCCTCCAGAAACTATCCAGAAGGTTGAGCATTCTCTGCCATCCTCGGTCTCCTGCTTGTTCGTCTATGAGACTTAGATCTGACCGAAGAATCGTGACGGTTATGATGCCATCACAGAGCACGTAGTATTCGTCCTTGCGGGCTAACACATGCTCCAACACATCCTTAAGGAACTCAACTTTTATGGCCTTTCGGACTGTTTTGTCCTTGTAGTATTTTCGCCATAAACCCCTTTGATCGAGGTCCTCTCATTGAGGTTCCACCAGACGTCTACTCTCACAAGGGTGGATGTCCCATACTTGCAGATTCTGAAGTATTATCTTCCCATACTGCGGATGGTCTTCCTCCTCCATTATTGTGCTAGTAATCAATGCCGTGGCGTATTTTGGTCCATAGCCTAAGCATTCAAGTACGTACCTTACTAACATAGGCAGTGGTTCCATACATTCTGGTTCAGATCTGTCGATCTCCAGGATGTCTACGAACCCAGCATGTACATAAGGTGCTGCTACTCCCACCATGTCTGAATGAATTCTCAGAGACGGCCACTTTCCCGATATCCAATGTAGATACGGTTTAAGTACAGTGTTTTCCTCGAGCGAGGATTCACTCATGTCAACTACTACCCTTGGGACTTCATAATTTTTGACCTCCCCTGGTATTATTGACATCGTGGTGGAGAATATCTGCTGTCTTTCTTTTTCCACTTTGGACAGCTCCTCCTCACCTGAAGCCATAATCGATAGCTTATACTCCAGGTCTTTGATGTACTCAACTGTCTTTTTTGCAAAAAACTCAATTTGGCGTTTGTCATCATGTTTGATGCCACCCATGAGTCCTCCACAGACCACAGACGCATCCCAACTCAGGGATTCATCCTCGAATAAGTCTTGATCAAAAAACCAGGATCCTCCCAGATCCTCTTGGATTTCTCCAACATGGCCTTTGCCATCGTGACTTCTATCACCGTGAGCATTCTCCTCAGACTCCTTGACCGAGTCTTTTACAGGAACTGCTTCCTCAAGGTCCGCTTTTTTCTCCAGAGTTCCTTCCAATGCCGCGTAAGCACTTCCAAAGTCGAAGTATTGCTCACACTCCATCGCAGCCGCTTCCTCAGGTTCTACCCTTGGTTCAGGGTCTACCTCTTGGATTGGCTCGCCTTAAACTTAGCCTCTTCTTCAGCATACTTTGTTTCCATCCTTTCTTTCTGCTCTTCCTTGCTTTGTAGCAAAGCCTTGTAGGATTTCACAGCTTGATTAATGGAAATTTTCTGCTCTTTGGCCAAGTGGTTTCGGCAGTAATCGAACTGCTCCATGGTCAAAGGAGACCACCAAGGTTCTTCAACCTTACCGTCCTTCTTAGGACCATCTTTTGCAGAATCATCCTCCTTAGGATCAGAAGATCTAAGCCTCTTGGCTTTCCTCTTCTTTCTGGCTGTCTCCTACGACTCAGCCTTTGCCTTGTCCTTTATATCTGCCATTTTCGCATTTCCTTTGGAGCTTTCCTCCTTTGGATCTGCCATCTTCTCCTGAAGATCTTTCTTCACGGTTCCTACAGAGTTGGTGTTACCCTTCTCCTTCAGATCCGTCTTTCCTTCCTGGGAAATTCTCGCTTTCCCCTTAGAATTAGCTTTTGCCTTTTCTTTGGGTTCAGCCTTCCCCTTCTGGGAAACAACCTTCGCTTTTCCCTCAGATCTAGCCTCAGCTTTTTTGGGATTAGTCATCTCCTTCTGGAGATCTGGTTTCGCCTTACTCTTGGAGTCAGCTTTTGCTTTCTCCTTAAGTTCAGCCTTCCCCTTCTGGGAATCCGCAGTTTTCAGCTTCTTGGGACATTCGTAAGAACGATGTCCTAGTTGCTTACACTGCCAGTAGAGAACTGCTGCCTTCATCCCTGAAACGGAACCAGCATCACTATGCTCACTATCTCCCTTGTTAGGACATACCTTTCGAGAGTGTCCCTCCTTCTTGCATCCCCAGCATATATTTCTCTTTGCAGCAGGGTCCATCTGCAGAGTTTTTAGAAAGAGATATGTTTGCAAGTTCTCTAGAGAGAGAGTCAGCTATTATGTTGTGGTCGGACTGAATGTATTCGACCTCGTATTTATAATAGCTAAACCATTCTTGCAACCTTAAGAGTCTAGTTTGCTTAGCCTCTTTAAGGTTCAGACTCATAAACCTTTTAACATAGGTCGAGTCAGAGCGCACTAAAAATTCTTTCGGTGCCAAAAAGATGTAAAAGGCCTTTATTCCATTTTTTAAGGCTAATACTTCTTTTTCGTGTATCGGGTACCGTAGCTCGTGCCCCTTGAAGCTTCCCGACCAGTATTTGCATACCGGTTCTGGTTTTCGTCCTTTAATTTTAAGGACTGCTCCCCAATATTCTTCAGAAGCATCAACTTCTAAGACTAACTCATCTTTGTCAGAAGGTAAAGCTAGCTGTGGCAAATTTTTCACCTTTGCTTTAATCCTTCTAATAGCTTGAGTATCTTCATCTTCCCATATCCAAGGATTAGTAGAAGAAGTTTTCTTCGAAATCCTACTTAGATCTCGGGAAAGATCTTTCACAAACTTTCTTGCATAGTTAGCACATCCACAAAATCTTTGGACTTGCTTTCTATCCTCAAGTCTGTCAGGAAAATTAACTATTTTCTCGGCAATATGATTTTGCAGTTTAATCTTACCCTGCTCAATCTCCATGCCTAAGAAGTTAACTGATTCCTTAAACCATTCTATCTTCTTCTCAGATAGAATCATACCTTCCCGTCGGAAGATATCAGTCACCTTATCTAGGTGCCTCATGTGGTCGTCCTCAGTCTAACTGTAGACTAACACATCGTCAATATAAACCGCACAAAATTTTTGGATCTGCTTGAAAGCATTATCCATTTTACGCTGAAACACGCCTAGAGCATTCTTCAGGCCGAACGGCATCACTAGCCATTCAAACATTCCTTGCGGAGTATTGAAGGCAGTTAGAGGAACCGATTCTTCCTCCATCTTGACTTGCCAGTATCCACTTTTCAAGTCAAACTTAGAGAAGAACTTTGGTTGGTTCAGACTTATCCTATCAATTAAGTCTCCTGCAGTGGGAATCTTATAGCCATCGTCCTTTGTAGCTTTGTTAAGCTGACGATAATCTATAACCATTTGTGCTTTACCTCGCACTTGCTCGGCATGATTAATAACCATAAAGGCAGGACTAGAATGTAGACTATAATTGTCCCTAATCAAGCCTTTCCCAAGCAACTCAGGAACTTGTTTATCAAATTCATCAACCATCTCGGCCGTATACGTTATGTTTCTGGCTCTTATGACGGTTCCGGGATCTTTCAACTCTAATCTAGCCTTTAGGCCATTTCGAGTCCACAATTTTAATGGATCTTCACTAAAATTGTCAGCAAGTTTTACCAGGAACTTATCCCATTTTGTTCCGGTTAACTGTACTGCCATACACACTTCTTGTCTTGGGAACAAGTCGTCATACCAGTTAGAACTTCTGGTAATCGTTGGAGAAAACAGGGTTTGTTCCCATGAATTGTTCTCATCAAACCGTATATCACCACGTTGAGCTCGCACTCTGAAAGCTTTTTCACATGGTGAATTACCACAGTATTCAGTCCGTTTTACCGGATAGAACCCAAACTTTAACTTTAGCCTAGGTTCGAGGAGAATACTAATTTTCACACCCCCTATGGTCACATGATGGACATCCTGCACAAAAGGTAGGTTTTCCTTTTGTCCTTTCAGGAAGGCATTACCAATTATGATGTCTGCCTCTAGTAAAGGATGGGCCAGGATCTCTTTTATGATGAACTGTTGTCCACCAATAAAGACAGGCACATTATTGGCCTGATGGCTGACTATTGTCGCCATTCCATCTACGTTTACCATGTGGATGGGTTTCTGTAGTGGTTTCCACCACTCATCTGGTAGAGCATTGAGTCTAGCACAAGTTACACTACACCCAGTGTCTATCAAGGTATCTAAAGAATATTCATAGTATCCAGGAAACTTGAAGGTTAGAGCCACATATGTGCTCAAGTCTTCTTTCCTAATACTAAACCCAATATTCTTAAGTACTTCTTGGGATGGTTCTATCATCCTCCAGATTTCGTCTATTGGTATAGACCTTTGTTCGGCTATCTGCTCGATAACCTTACAAACCTCAGGAATCTTGGATAAAGAGTATTCCATACTGGTCACTCTTATCATCCGTACAGACACCTCTCTCGGTTGATCTACAGGATCTTCATAAACTGGTAATGATACCTGTCTATATCCTACGATTCTACCCGTATGTTGTGACGGGGCTCTTGAATCAACAGATACTCGAGCCATTTCTTCTATTAGTGGTGGAGCAGATGCTTCTGCTGGTCTAGACACAATTATGTCTTCTCCCACATCACTAGCTCTAGAAGAAACTTCAGAGAACGAATGATTCCTAGGTTCTCTCAGGAGTGGCATACTCATAGGCAGATGCCTATCAGCTCTAAAACTTTCTCTAGCAGGTTCACCCAACATTAAAGTAATTTCATTACCTCTTTGTCGGATATTAGCCGCACTAATTGGTCTAGAGCTATTACCAGGCTCAGTCATAACCCAATTTCTTGGCTAGGTTAACTCTAATGGGTTTACCTCTCGCCGATGAAATTGTTGGTAGTTATTATGGCTTTCTTCGAACAACTCAGTAAGTCTTGAGATGTTCCTCACACCAGGACTAGTGGTATTTACCAATCGGTAAATTACTCTAGTGTGATACGCCAAAAACTTGGCCTGGGAATTCATTCTATCCATATTCATCGATTTGATTCTTAGGGTCAATGAATTTCCCAAACAGCGATCGTTCAGGGCCATCATGAAATTTGGATGGACCTGGGACCATACAGGACCATGTGCTAGGTTGGCCTGTATACCTGATATCAGCTGATCTCTAAACTCTCGCCATCGTTTATCGATCACTGCTGCTACCACAGGGCTATCCGCTGGTAAGTGAAATAGCGGGATTAACCCTACTTGGATCAACCAAATATGTATATAATTATATACGCCTCTCGCACGTTGCATGGTTTCCCTAATGCGTTGTACGTTGAGTAATGGGATATCCAAAGTCTCAAGTTCCGTGCTTGTCACTTGAGCCGTTGCTTCTGTTTGTGAGATGTCTATTATCGATCTAAAATTAAATCTCGATACGTTATAGACTTCTCTTACGTTAACATTTGGCAACCTCCATTCCAGCACCGACTGGGATGGATCTTCGTACTGGTGGGATTCCTCCAGTACCTGATTCAATGCTTCCAACGGAACCATCTCATCGCCATCTTCGTTTTGCACAGCTCTCATCATGAACAGATGCATTTTCCAAAGATCAGAGTCATCTTCTGAGTCTGTATCATAGTCTGATAATACCTCATAAATCGACTCTACTTCCGAATCTAAGTCGGAAATCTCTTGCTCATCTATTGGTTCATAAGCAAGGACTTCTTCCTCATGACTCCTGTCGTCTAAGAATACCATACGGAGTCTTTCTCTCCTCTGGTTTTTCTTTAGACAACTATCCGCTTTGTGGTCTTTCGAACCACAAAACCAGCAGCAAATGCAGCTGCTCAACGGTTTTCCCTTTGGACACTTAGGCTCTCTGCTGTGCTTACGCTTGAAGGCATCGATCCTATCTTTGTCTTTTAGGTTATCCCGTCTCCTAACAAACCTTCTGGGTTTGTAAGCAGAACTTCCTTTTTGCTTACGCTGGAAGTCCTTCTTGGGCCAAACTTTCCTTTTGTTGTACCCAACAAACTTCCTCTTTCGAGGAAAGCTTTTCGTTCTCAGCGAGTCACCGGAAGAACTGCGAGTATCGCATCCATACCTTCCAGGTACATACTCAATTTGAGAGCAACAACTCTTGTTCAAGTATGGCAGCTTCTTAGCTGCCTCCTTTACTTGGAGCTCAGTACATGCCTTTCGCATTGCGTACTTGACCGCCTGAATTTTTCCTCCGAGTCCGGAAACTATTTTTTCTTCACTCAGGAGTAATTCATAGGCCTTTTGCGCAATTTCCGGCCAGGGTTCTGGAAGTTTTGCAAAAAAGGTTCCCAAAATGAACTGTTGAGGTACTACGTCCAGATTGTAATAATACTTCTGGAATTCACATACGTAGCTATCAAACCAGCACATATCGCAGATCTGTAGTTTAACCAGAGCGGTCAATGACTGCTCTTTTTCCACAGTCTCAGTGGATAACGAAAAACCACAGAACTCCCGTTTTAATGCATCAGCTATAATTGCCAATACACCATCAACGGTTAACGCCTGATCTATTTTCTCCTTGATGTCAGTATGAGCCACCAAAGATTTCCAATATTTCTGCGCCGTTCCCATGAGGGCTGCCACACATAATTCATAAACTGATCCAGGGGATAATATCCCTGCGGATGCAGTCATTCGAATAAGTGATAACCACTCATCTATCTTTTCAGATACGTGCTTCTCACAGTCTATGTCTAGAAAAGCACCTGGGGTAATTATAGGCTTTAAAACATTATCCGTTGGAACAAACTCTTGTTTGGTTCTATGAGGATAATGGGGCCTGTATATTTCCCTCTTCGCAGTTAACAGTTCATTAAACGTTCTGTTGTCTAAATGTACTGGAGCATCTTCTGCCAGACCTAAGGCTTTCCTTAAGTCTCTTGCCAACTCCCCACTCTGAGAGTTCAAGTTCGCACTTCGTTTCTGTGTATCCAAAATGAAAGGAGCCACTGACTCCCTGTACATTTCTTCTACACTTTTGCCTTGATTCTGGTTGGAATTTCTTCCCCCCAGATTCAACCTTTCGACTGGTTTTCCTATTGTACTTCCCAGTCCAGAAGTCGCCTCGGTTTCAGGCCTTTTTAAACCTCTTTCTCTTTCCAGAGAGTTTAGCATGTTGTTAACAAAAGAGCCTACTTCCCTTGCCATTTGGTTTCGGTCTTCTGTACTCCCCTGAATTGTTAGCTGAGTTAATACATCATTTATACTCTTGCTAATTCCAAAGGGACTTAATCTAGACTCTGGGACGAACTCCATTCTTGAAGGAGTTCTAGAAGGATTTCCTGAAGATTTTCCTTCTCCAGCCATCTCAAGGACTTAATTGCAAAGTTTTTCAAAATTTTGGGTTTTTCTAAAAATTTGGAAAAGGACAAAAATGAGGTGGCACAGGCTTTTGGGAATTTTCAAAACATCATGCGGTAAAAACTAATTTGTTTGTTTTCCCACGGTACTTCAGAACATACCTCGCCTATCTAACCATATGATGCGGGGAAGATCCAGTAGAGGATAGTCCAACTCGAGCTAGTCGATGGATTCAGTCGAGTGATCGAGCAAGAAGGAAGTCGATCGACGGTGTTGAGTAATCGGGACAAGGGTCAACATGAGCAGGATTTCAGCCGATCAAAAAGAAGTTAGGGTCATGGTAAACCAGCCAATCGAGACATTCATCGAGATCGAGCAGTGAAAAGCGTTCTATTCTAGTAACACATTTGAAAAGGCTGCAACGACAAAACTATCATATCAACAAGTTAATTTATTGATTTTAAAAAATATAATATGTTTTTAATAGTGGTTTGATTTATTTTATATATAATATATATATAAATATAATTTACAGGATAATCCGTATAACACGTTTATTAAATGTGTTAAATCTAGGTTATACATTTTGATAAAAATAATTTTGGTTATTTATAATTAAAGTTAGTTTAGATAAATGGTTAGTTTTGTATTATAATATCAACTTTGGTGATGATCTTATTTTTGCTTAATTTAATTGAAATCTTTTTATTGATAAAATTAATGGGCATTAAGGTGGGCTCACAAAATGTTCTACCACGACACGAGCAAGACAAGAAATCATGTAAGTAAATATCGGATCGGCTCTAATGTGTTCTATTCTAAAATCAATTGGTTGTAAATGGAGTAGCCCCTTAGGCTTATATACCACACTGAACACCTTTCTCTTTCTGATGTGAAACTTGGGTTAGTCCCATTTTTGGGGCAACCCTTTCAACACATCCCATGACCATCTTTTTATATATGATCTATAAAGTAATGCGATGTCACAAAAGTTGATTTTACATTCATAATGTTGAGACTTTTTTTATAACCCAACGGTTTGGAAACTAGCTTAAGGTGAGCATTCTGACTTGGACCTAATACATTTCATGGAACGTAGCAAGACTCTGTTGGACCTAATGCATTTCATGGAACGTTGCACGACTGCGTTGCAAGACGCCGCAATCTAAGATGGCCAGGTAAAATTGTTAAGACTTGCATATTTCCACGTTGGAAAGATAAAGCAGTTCGGTCTGATATTGCATAAAATTGCTAAGACTTATTCATGAAAAAGGTTTAAATTTAAAAGATTACTGGTTCGGAAATACCTAGTTACTATCTCTTACAATATGTTTTTAATATATTTTTTAGTTTGAATATATATATATAATTTACGGAATAACCGGTATAACACGTTTATTAAATGTGTTAAATCTAGGTTATAGATTTTGATAAAAATAATTTTGGTTATTTATAATTAAAGTTAGTTTAGATAAATGGTTAGTTTTGTATTTATAATATGAACTTTGTTGATGATCGTATTTTTGCTTAATTTAATTGAAATCTTTTTATTCATAAAGTTAAAGGGCATTAAGGTGGGCTCACGTTCTACCACGACACGAGCAAGTCAATAAATCATGTAAGTAATATCGGATCGGCCCTAATGTGTTCCATTCTAAAATCAATTGGCCGTAAATGGAGTAGCCCCTTAGGCTTATATACTAGACTGAACTGCTTTCTCTTTCTGATGAGGAACTTGGGTTTGTCTCATTTTTGTAGCAAACCTTTCAACACATCCCATGATCATCTTTATATATATGATCGATAAAGTAATGCAATGTCACAAAAGTTGATTTGACATTCATAATGTTGAGATTTTTTTATAACCCAACGGTTTGAAAACTAGCTTAAGGTGAGCATTCTGACTTGGACCTAATACATTTCATGGAACGTGGCAAGACTCCATTGGACCTAATGCATTTCATGGAACGTTGCACGACTGCGTTGCAAGACACCGCAATCTAAGATGGCCAGGTAAAATTGTTAAGACTTGCATATTTCCATATTGGAAAGATAAAGCAGTTCGGTCTGATATTGCATAAAATTGCTAAGACTTATCTATGAAAACGGTTTAAATCTAAAAGATTATTGGTTCAGGAATACCTAGTTACTATCTCTTACACTAGGATGCGAAAAGGTGGCGTTGTACCATAAAGGTTTACTCTTATAAAGGTGGCGTTGAACCTGATCCGGGCATCACACCGGACTAATGTCTCTGTTTTACGGGCATTATGCCAGATTCGGGCTTTTAAACCGAACTCATGTTTGTTGATTAACAAGCAGCGGTGATCGTAGGCCTATACATTTAGGCTCACGACCTGTTACATGTGCATTTAGAAATTTCGGGAGGCTCGCACCTCCCCTTTTATATCTGAGGCCTACCGGGATGGCATTTCATCGGCAAAAGCACCGTCAGTTGAGGCCGTGCTTGTCCCTACTTTCATTCTTGAATGATCCTCGAGATAGACCTTTCTCGAAGTTCTCATTTGATTTTTTATACAAAATAAAATTCAAATATTAATAATAATAACAATAATAAATTAATTCATCACGAATAAAGTCGTTTGACATTTCACAGAATTTTTTATTTTTTATTTTTAGGCAAAATATACGTTTATGGCATTGACTTTGAGCCAACTTTTTGTTTTGTCATTAACTTAGTTTGTTCTATAATTTTGTCACCAACTTTTGTTTTTATTTTGATTTTGGCCAATCATGAATTTCTTCTAGCGAAAGCCAAACAATGTCTTAATATAGTCTGACCTGCGTTCTATAATAATGGAGTTTCGAAATCTCATTCATTCGTCTCATAATCCACTTTATCCCTAATAGTCGCCCCCTAATAGAACATCATTCGACCTTTATCAATTTTTCATATTTTTTGACAACATCAGCAACTATCGTTAACTTCGGCTTCCAATTCACTTGATTTATCCACCAAAATTTTATAATAAAGAAACAAATGAAAGGTTTCAATATTATTTCCCATTTTTTTAATTTTTTTTTTCTTTTTAGTCGATAAATGAAAATTGTCTATTAAGGTCTGTTTGGCTTACGGACGATAAAATTCAAGATTGGTCAAAATCAAAATAAAAATAAAAGTTTGTGACAAAATTATATAACAAACTAAATTAATGACAAAACAGAAAGTTGGCTCAAACTTGAGGCCATAAATTGATATTTTGCCTTATTTTCAAATTAAACAGAAAATGATGTATATGACAAAAGAAACAAAAAAGAAAAATCAATTATTTGAATTACTTAATTGAGTTAGGAGAGAATCAATGATTGATACTTTTAAAAAAATGAATCAATTGATATTTTAAAGATGAATTAATTGATATTAAAACTTGAATTAATCAACAATTAAAATCAAATACATTATGAATTAATTCATATTTTGAAGAATGTCCTAGGCTTCCTTCACCAATAAAACATTAAATAAAAAAAAGAACTAATAAAATGATAACGTCACTTTTGAAATTGAAATTAAACAATTAAATTTAAAATGAAACAGTTAAATTAAAAAGAAACAATTAAAATTAGCGTAAGAGAGAAGCAGCATGAACGCGTGGAAGATGGAGGTGTTGTAAAGGTTGGTCGGTGATGGCGAGGGACTGCCGCCGATCTGGATCTGGGGAGGCAATCGACCCTTGTCACTGATATCAGAGGGGCTGAGAGAAGGGTAGCCGGATCTAGAGATGTTGACTTTGTTAAATTTCATGATAATTTGTAATCTCATTAAGTGTGTTAGCGGAAGTTGGGTGATATTAATGGCTTAGGAACGAGAAGGGAGTTAACGACCTAGGAACTAGGGTAGAGTTAACGACCTAGGAAGTTGGGTGATGGAGGCTTTGAAGAAAATGACCGAGATGATGACGACTCGTCATGTGAGGAAGAAGATGTTGGTGCACAAGAAAAGAAGGCGAAAGAGAACGTCATGAAGAATGTGATGGTGTTGCGGATCTTACAACAAGCCTCATGATGTTGAGGCTTTATGGTCTCAAGAAGGGGAAAGAAGCATGGAGAGTGTTAAAGAAAGAGCTTCAAGGCTCGGAAAAAGTGTTTTCCATCAAGCTTCAAGGCTTGTGGAGGGATTTTGACAACTTTTCTATGAAACGGGGAAAGATTTATTTCAAGAGTTTCAAATCAAATCAAGTGTTGCGGTAATGAAGTTTCCGACAAGAAGGTTGTCGAGAAAGTGATGAAAAGCCTGTTGTAGAAGTTTGAGCACGTTGTTGATGTGATTGAAGAAACAAATAATATGGGAGAAATTTTTGTATAAAAGCTAATGGGTTCTCTTGAAGACCACGAAAGAAGAGTAAGTACTCAACTCCCATTGTACAAGCTTTTCAAATAAAGTTAAATGGTTCAAAAAGGAAATCAGAGCAGAAGGAACGTATTGTGAACAACAGGAAAGAGTTTTATGGTCGTGGACGTGGAGGCCGTTCTCGAGGGAGAGGCAGAGGACATACAACAAGCCAGTTCCTCAATAGATAAGACCGTTCCTGGAGTAGATCTGAAGGTTAAGAAGGTAGTTGCTATATTTGTAGAAAAGCTGGGCATGAGTCAAAGGATTGCTATTTCAGGAGCAAGAGATGCCGATTTCCAAATCATTCAGAACGAGATTGTTATTTTAAAGACAAGCAGCAACAGCAGCCGCAGTAACATGATCCTTAAAATCCGGTAAATTTTTCAAAAGAAGAAAAATCGAAGCAAGTATTATATTCTTGTTTCAATGCAATGCAAGATATGAATGAATTGTGGTTTTTGGATAGTAGCTGTAGCAATCATGTGACTGGAAATAAGGAAACTTTATGGAGATCGACAATAACTACAACTCGCTGTTAGAGCTTGGAGACAACAAAAAGATAAAGATTGAAGGAAACGGAATCATTGATGCGAGAGCAGCAAATGGTTAAGAAAAGCGGATTAGTGATGTGTTTTATTCTCCAGGCATTGCTCAGAATCTCTTGAGCGTGGGACAAATGATGAAGAAATGTTATAAGATTACTTTTGTTGATGGTCAATGTAAAATCATTGAAAAAAAAATGAGAAAATGATCGTTTTAGTGAAGATGACGACGAATAACTTATTTTCGCTGAAGATCAATTCGTTCCTGAATGTTCCATTGAAGAGTAAAGTTATTAATGAAGCTTAGTTATGGCATCTGTGGTATGGACATTTGAATCACAAGGGCCTAACGTTGTTGAGAGAGATGAATATAGTCATAGGTCTTCCAAAAATCCAGTCAACAGCAACATGCGTCTGTGAAGGATGTGTGTATGGGAAGCAACATCGTCTTCCTTTCTGCAAGCATGCTGACATATGTGGTCCAACCCAAACTCCAACGATCGGTAATAAGAGATACTTCCTTTTATTTGTTGATGATTACACTCGTATGATATGGGTATACTTTCTTGAAAAAAATCAGAAGCTTTCACTACTTTTTTGAGTTTCAAAGCCAATGCAAAGAAGCATAGTGGACAGCAAATAAAGACTTTGAGGACAGATCGTGGAGGAGGAGAATTCATTTACAAGCTGTTTTTAGATTATTGCAAGCACGAAGGAATACAACGACATCTTACTATAAAGTACTCACCTCGGTAGAATGGCGTTGCTGAGAGGAAGAATAGGACTACTGTTGAGATGGCCCGAAGTATGCTCAAAGGCAAGGGTCTTTCGAATTTATTGTAAGCCGAAGCTGTGAACACAACAGCTTACATTCTCAATTGATCCCCTTATGAAGCATGACATAAGAGGAAACTCGTGGTTGATCAATTGAAGGTACTTAGATGTGTCGCATATGCTCTTTTGACGAAGAAGAAGGAGAAGTTTGATGAGAAGAGTGAGAAGCTAATCTTTATTGGTCACAGCGAAGAATCTAAAGGTTACGTTTGTTTGACCAAAAAACTAACAAGCTTGTGATTTTAAAAAATATTATTTTTTATGAGAATGCAACCTCGAAGTGGGAGAACAAGTCTTCTCAGACTCAGCCAACGTTTTCTTATCCATAAGCACCAGCAGTAGTGCCTTCCTTAAATCTCACTGCTACAGCAGCAGCTAGTTCCTCAAGAGTAAATTCAGAGAATGAAGGTTCTAAAGATGATATGCAACCAACAAGGTATCGCTCATTAACTGAAGTTTACAAGCAATCTAACTTTGCACTTGCTACATTTGAGCTGCAGAATTTCGAAGAGACCGCAAAAGAAGAAAAGTGGAGAAATGCAATGAAAGAAGAGATGTTTAGTATTAAGAAGAATGATACTTGGTACCTAGTAGACCTTCCCAAAGAAAAAGAAGCAATTGGCTTAAAATGGGTGTTCAAAACAAAGTTCAATGAGGATGGAATTGTGCAGAAGCACAAAGCTCATCTCATAGCAAAGGGTTATTCAAAACAGCCTGGAGTTGATTTCACTGAGAAGTTCACTCATGCATCAAGAGTTAATGAAACAAAATTGATGCGTAAGAATGACCCAATCACTAAACATCGCTCAAGTATGCAAAGTACTGGAATGACAGGAAGTATTGCAGCAAATGATGCAATGCATGAGGCACTATGGTTAAGAAGGTTATTGCTGGAGTTACAGCAGAAGGTTGCTTATCCAATAACAATATTCTGCTATAATCTGTCAGTTATTGCTATGGCGAAGAACCCTGTTTCATGCAAGGTAAAAGCACATTGAATTGTGCCACCACTTTACAAAGGTCGTGAATTTTAAGAAGCTTGAGTTGTTCAAGAAGTTTTCGAAGATTACGAATTAAAATGGAGTGTTAAATTTCATGTTAATTTGTAAACTCATTAAGTGTGTTAGTGGTCTTCGAAGTTGGGTGATGTAGGGTAGAGTAAATGCTTGGTCTAGATCTTTCCTATGACTTAGAGAAAAAGTGAGTAAGAGAAAGACGAAGAAAACATTCTCGTAGTAAGAAAAGAAAGAAGGCTCCGCAATTAGCCAAATTATTCTCTCCAAATTTCTTTGTTCCTTATTTCAAGAAATACTCGTTGTGTCACAGTAGTTCCGTAAACCCTTCTTGTAATACAAGAAAACAATGTTTTCCAAACAAGCCCAATAAACTTATCGTTTGCTTTGGCAATGTGTTCCATCATTGCTCATCCTGCATGGGTCAAAAACCGATTAGAATACAAGATGACTTCTGGCAGTGCCGACGTGCAACCGCGAGAAGTTTCAAGCATTTGTCATCATTGACGATGGGGGAAGAAATCAACTAGGCTTTGGGGTTTGTCGTTGCCGCTGGTCTGGGCTCCATTGTTGTCCGTCGTGATTGAAGAATTGAACGCCGTCACCGCTACTATCGTGAAGGGAAGTCGGGCTGCTGGTTGGGTCGGTGTTGTGCGTTTCCGCTGCGGCCGTCTGATCATATCTCACCTTGGGAGCGTGATTGGTAGAGCAGAGGCTGAGGATCGGAATCTGAGTCGTCGAAAACTGTGTATGTATGACAATGTGTATTTGGGAACGATGGGTGGTCGTCTCCATACCCCTCATGTCTGAAGGTTCTCTGTGTATCAAAGGCATGCGGAAGGAAAGCAAAAAAGTCGATGGGATTGTTTCCCTTTTTTCTTCTGTCCTTTTTTTTTTGAGAAAGGATGTAACCAAGGGGATAAGACTGAAGCCACCCCCAATCAGGATAATTCGGGTTTTCTATGCGGCAACAAGAAAAAAAGGAAATCAAATATTTCTAGCCATCAAATTAAACGCGCATGACTAAATCAGTCGTTGATTTAAATTAGCGAATCAAAATTAGCAACAAAATTTCCTTTCTCACGAAATCACATGCAACACTTGCTATTAGAGCATTCCAGCTCGATATCCGGGTGATGTCCATTGTGTACGAAACGCTTTCTCGAGTTCAGCAATGGAAATGGAGGCAATAACGGAAATGCTGCAAGAATTGATGAGGAAGGTAGAGGGTTTTGATTTGAAGTTGGAGAGGTTGGATTCTCGAGTAGGCGTGGTTGATGGACTCTCACAAGGGAGGTCTAAACGAGGAGAGTTTTCAAAAGAAGAAGTGGAGTTTGGTCTTCCGCCAAGGGGAATTCCTAGAATGTGGTATGGTGAGAGGGTGACACGACAAACAAAGGTAAAGTTTTTGGTGATCGATGGAACAAAGGTGCAAGAATGGTTGTTTTAGTGCGACCATTTCTTTAAACAGGATGAGACCCCGTGGAGCATAAGGTCAGTGTAGCATCGGTGTATTTGGTCAGTTTGTCTCATATCAAGAATGATATATTGGGTCTTATTCAATTTCTACAAAGGGCTATAAACCCAATCATTAAAAAGGGGCTTATGGATTATATATCCAAATCCATGAAATAATATGTTAAGGTCCTAAAAAAGTCACAAGCCCAATTCAAACAAAAGTACTTTGGGCCGAAATAAGCCCAAAGTCAAGCCAAATTCAAGCCCAGCCCCTAGCCCGACACTTGGGAAGTTGCCTAATGTGAGATGACTAACTTCCTAATATAAATCGGCCATGGAGCCCTATAAATAGAGTCATTCCCATTCATTCACAAGGGAGATACGGTATACTCATAGGTGGAGAGGAGACTCTTGGAGCTCTTGAAAACTCTTGCCGCCTCCCGCTAGCTGAAGCCTTCCTGACGTCCATCGCCCTGGTGTCCTTCTGCAACGCGCCTTGAAGCTCTGCCGAATCAGGCTCAAAGGCCACGACGACTTCATCAAGATATCGAAGCTCTACCCGATCACGCCCAAAGGCCCCGATGACTTCATCAAGATATTGAAGCTCTGCCGGATCACGCCCATAGGCCCCGACGACTTCGTTAATATTTCATCCCGAAGTTCTACTGAAATTCTACCAGAGCTCAGGATCACCATTCACAACCGTTATTCTTCAAAGATCGAATCAGAGGAATCACATGTTATATTCGTGACTAGAGGTAGAACCCGCTACACATTTTAATACGACCATTTGTACGCTGATATTTCCCCGCGAGATTTTAGTGTTCACAGTAATATAATACAAAATGGCTAAAAAGTACGAAACTATTTTGTATAGTACGAACGGGACTCGTACTGTAGTATGAAACCCGTACGAAGGCCATCGGCCTTTTCGTACTCTAATACGAAATGGTTAAAAAGTACGAAACGTTTTCGTGCTATACGAAATTACTTTGTATTCAGTACAAAACTAGTTCGTACTTAATACGAACGAATTTCGTACTTAAATACGAAATAGTTTCATACATTTGAAACTATTTCGTACTCCGTAAAAGTTTCGTACTAGTACGAACTAACTTTGTACTTTTGTACGAAAAGAGGGAGACTTTTCGTATAAAACTATGAAAAGTCGCTATAGTTTGGTAGTCGACGGAATTACCCATGCGAGTAACTTTAGCCTCTTCCTCGTTGACACGCATGACCCTGAGGAAGGAGCATATAATATCCCAAATTTTGGGTTGCAAACACTGGGGACGAACCGGTGATTTTCAATTAGGTCAAGGCTAATTTGAAAAGTTGATGTCCGATTCACCTAAAAAGTAAGATAGTAAACTCATTTCCTTTCCTTAACTAAATCATCTTTTTATAAAATCATGTCTTTCTTATAATATGTTTATAGACAAAATTTTAACATTTACAAATGCCCCACTTTAATTCGTTCCTCATATGCACTATATGGTGCAGATAGGATAGAATTAAAGTATTTTCTTTTGAACCATGGCCAATCTTTTCCGTGTATGAAGACATTTGTTTTGTTTCGTCATGGAATTATAGTCCACGTTAGATGATGTTTACATGTCTGTATCTTCATCCAGGGAATACTCAGCACACTAAACAATCCTTGTAGGAACAAATTTATGAATGTATCTCTTGCTGCCTGAGACTCTGGGACGGCATATATTGGGAGAAAGATGAACAGCTAAAAGGTTATATGGGAAGGCATAATTTCTTTTCCTTGCCACTGAGGGCGAAAGTATGAGTTTCTTTTGTGGGCTTCGTTTTGAACAGATGGAGAAACCTTCATTTATTCGAGAGCAACGTCAGGCAAACCTCAACAATTGCGTGATATGCATTTCGCCATAGGCAAGTTGTTAGGGTGAGAGTGAGCAAGTAGCTCATGCACCCAGTGAGTTGCAACCCAAGGCAAATTTATCAGCTCAAAGAGGCACAATACTCTTACACCTCTGGTTATGGTAAGGTTTGTATCTGTGGTCACATGGCCGCCTGCGGAGCTTAAAGTCTGCCGTTCTTCCTCCGGACATGTGGCTAGTCGACAACTCCGACAAGTCATTTGCATGTATTCTGGTGTTGGCCCTCTCGTGCCACTATTCACTGTCGCCAGAAAACGCTCGCTTTTATTTGAATTTTCTTAGCAAAGCGGCCTTTCATTTGTCTAAAATTATATGGCCGGTCGATTTTCCCAATTGTAAAAAAAATTGTCACTAAAGTGGTTATTGCCTATTCCCTCCCGATTCCCGAGCATTTGATGGTGAAGGAGTATTGCAACGGTGAAAATCCCACATGACATTCCTAATTGCCAGTCTAAACACAACACTGTCTTCTCCTTGAAGAATGTCTGCTGTCAGGCAAATCTGCTTTCCTGTTTTTTTCTTTTAAATGTGAGACATCAATTTTAATTTCACGAGATCCAGACAAACATCATCCGATACAGATTTTGGACATCGAGGGTGATCCTTAGTTTGTCCCCATATCAACTAACATTTAATTCTAGCGGCGTAAAGCCACCAATTTTATTATCTGATCACCTTATCACCTACGGATATAAGAACGGTGCGCACACATCCCGAATTTCCTGTATAATGAAGTCGCAACGGATACATCTAATCCCAATTTCTTCATCTAATCTCCCACCGTGATCTCCGCGACGACACGGATCGTGCTCATACTTTTCACCTTCGACCTTCCTTGTAGCATTATTAAGGTCCTCAGCATGCTTGATTTCTTCCTCAAAATCTTTACGACAATTGGTGAACTCTCTCCAAAGACCCTACAACTCAAGTTCTTCGGAACTTTTTTTGGGAACTATGTCGTCTCCCCATTCGAACAGCCGATTTGTGATCTTGGGGCGACTTTGTTCTCCCTTAGGATGAATTTCTCCCTTCTTCTCCTTCTCGATACTCGCCTTTCCCTGCTTTCTCTGCTTAATCCTTGCTACGGCATATTTCATTCGTACATGTGTTCCACACACGTATGTACATATATATAATATAATTTTCTTTTTGAAACCTGCATTGATATTTGGCTGGAATAGATATCTCCCATTCTCTGTCTTTTTATTTATTTTCCCAAAACAAGGTTATATTCCATAATGAATTTATTTTATTTTCTCTGGACAATATCTTCTCCCTTGTCAGAATAATCGTAGGCACCCTCTTATCTCCAATTTTGTTTTATTCCCAATTATAAAGAAATTCCTAGCCAATTTTATGCCACTTTCCCCAAATAATATCCTCGACCTCCTATTCTGAATTTTAATTGGAAAGCAAATAAATCAATTGTGCTTTTGGGTGAAAATCGACAAACTTTCATATAAAATATTTGTATTGTACGGAATCCTTTCACCTCCTATTCATATTTTAACCTTAAACGCGGCAACTTAATATTCCGAGCATAATCCTCTTTCCTTTTCTTTCTAATCTTTCAGGATAAGATCGTTAAAACAAAGAGAAGATGGGCAGTTTCGGGGCATCCCAAGGATCACGTTCGCCCATGTCGTGTTTGGTGTTTGCCAGGAGTTGACGATTATTGGGTCCAGTCCAGTTTTTAATTCATGAGCAGCGCAGACAACACGGTCGATTAGAGCAATGAGTTTGATGCGGTTGGGTTGGCAACAGTAAGAAAGTCTTTGTTGGGTATGTCCGAGGAGTCCTCTGATAAGGACAAGAGAAGAAACAGCAAATTTTTTACCCAGAATCAAACCAAGCCTCTAAAATATTAATAATCCGGGCATTATCTTCAATCTTGTGAAGGGTAATTTATTTCTTGAAATCTTGGCCGTAAGTTAAGCCAAATTTGAGGAAACTCTATATTTAGGAATGAATAATTGTGGTCAATTACTACAATTGAAACCTTCGAATATATATTGCTTACGCAACATCATAAATAAGAGTGCGATGGTATGTTATTACTGTTCTCGTTTTTGCTCTTTAGGTTGCTCATCTTTTCTTTTCTCCATTTCTATCCCTGATCATATTTGGCAGATTCTTACGTTTCTTTTTTTTTACAGTGAAGCCGTGCAACCCCCATTATACTTCATGCTGAAGCATCGCTTGGAGTGTTCAAAGCATATATCCTTTCCTTGTGTGTTTGCAGTTACGTTGCTCTCATTTTTTTTTTTTTTTACAGAACCTCTTCCATTACATTTGAAGATTTCTTCTTTCTGACTCTTTTGGTCTGCATCGTTATTTTTCATAAGTTCCGGCCACCGAATCCAAGTCTTATTTCATCCTCAAAAAGTCTTCTGAAAACCCAACTCGTTCTCCGTGAACAAGAAGTTTGGAACGGTATGAGACCAAAACGACAAAACAGTCTCCTTTTTTTATCTGTCGTAACCTTTTATTTGAACGATCTCACCCTTTGCAGCTTCCTATATAACATTGAGTTCCATTTTTTTATAGTGCGTGGGGCATCGCTAGACAAGATTGGAACTCCATCAATTAAAGCAATATTGTTCACGTCCTGGTGCTCCGTATGTGGTTTTTAGCATGATTCACATTATTATTTCACAATTTCGTCCAAAAGTATACTTCGTGTACTTTAAAAATCACTTTTGCAACTTGTATAATATGTTTCTCATAATAATACTCTCCATTGCCTTTCTCCGAAGGGTATGGTTCACTTCTCAGAGAAAATCATCTCCAATCGCAGATTTCTTTGTATCCCGGAGTATAAAGTCAACTGTGACGAGGGCACACTACAGCTATTGTTGCTTCGATCGATTCAAACTTATGTCCCAGCACGAGTTAAATTTATCGACTCTCGAGATCGTCCGAGTCAACTATCAGAGAAAGTCCTGCAGATTCTCCTCTATCAAACGCCTAGATGCTGAAACCGCCTTCATATTTGCGTCTCCAACGTCCATTCCTCTACCGCTGGGAAGAAATATCATTGTAGGGACACATATTGGAGCTCCGTATTCCGTGTGTGCGGCGAAGGAACTCACATCTCTAAATATTGGGAGTGGTTCGAGGATGTTCTATCTCGCTATAAGGCTACGCTCGTGGAGGTCGGAATTTTAAATTCCCTTTATTGTTCACGTTACAGCTATGATCGGGATCCGGATATAATCCGCGCTTTTATTGAGGCATGGAATCTAGAATTGAATACCTTAGAAACATCCCGTGGTATTATTTCGATTTCCCTGTGGGATTTATACAAGCTTGGTGGATTATCTAATCATGGAGAATGCTACGAAGAAGTAATTCCAGCCTTGGACGAATTTAAGACTCTCCCTAAGAGCTGTCAACATCTACTTACGGCATTTTTGAATCTCCACGAATCAAAGCATGGTAAAAAGATTGTGCGAACCACGACTTGGATTGACTTCCGATATAGAGGCGCTATAAGATATTGTCGGCCGAAGCGTTCGTCTAAAAAGCAGTCTTGTGATAATACCACTCGGAATCCAGAAGGGCCAATTCCGGAAGCGTCTCCGTGGAGTGATGTCACACAGGGGGTACGTGAAGACTTAAAAATTGAGGCAGAAGAATTGTCATCGGTATACCTTGCTGCCCTTATTTCTGGTTGGCTATGCATTTTCGTATTCCCGAACAAAGACACACTCATACGTCCCGAGACATTCAAGGTATCCAGTTTAATAGCCACCGGAAGATGTTTTAGCATGGTGATTCCCGTACTAGCGACTCCATATCGGGGTTTGAATGAAATCTCTAAGAAGGCTGAAACTTCTAAAGTATTCGTTCCAATTCACTATTTATATGCATGGTTAGCACTATACTTCCGAACTCATCACTCAATTCCCGACTTACCTCCTGGACCTCCCATGGTGAGATACTCTGGCGAAGGCCGCGCACGTTGTTATGACAAGTGTGAAGCTCGAAAATATATCTATAGCGGAGCAAATATCCATTGACGTAGCATAGGTCTTAACAATCTTCTGTTAAGACCCGACTCTGAATTAAAGGATCCAGTCTTGAGTTTTTTTCTAACTGTTCGCTTTTGTTAACTGACATTACGCCGCGAAGATCATTTTATTGCGGAACCATATAATCCAGCTAACTTTAGTGGTCAGTTTGGCTTCTGTCAAGACATCCCTCTCGTCCCCAAAGACAACATTCGATCAT
This sequence comes from Melastoma candidum, assembly GCA_023653495.1. Taxonomy (NCBI): domain Eukaryota; kingdom Viridiplantae; phylum Streptophyta; class Magnoliopsida; order Myrtales; family Melastomataceae; genus Melastoma; species Melastoma candidum. Next base: position 11,164,512 of record CM042885.1, on the reverse strand, counting down.
TTTCCCTAGAAGAAGGCTTGGCTCTTTGGAATCATTCTACGCAATTAAGAAATGGCTCCCAACTCTATATCCCTATGGCACCCAACGAACCGTTGAGTTATATGACCACGCAATTTCAAGAATGGTGGGAACTAAATCATGATGGCTATCTCTTACGTGGACTCGAAGTACTCGTCACCGAAAATCGTCCTCGCCCACAAACAGACAGCGATACTCGCGAGACATCAATTCAGAAAGAATTCACTCATGTAGCTTCGCCAAAAGGATTAGCGGCACTCGGTATATGGAGTCCATTCTCACTTCTTCTTATTTATTGTTATTACTACTCTATAATCGTTGCTTCTCCTCTTCTTTTTTTAGAAGATTCCTTCGAGAGTTCAGATGAAACTTATTTCAAACGGAAAAGGCATCGTCAAGATATATCCGACGATGTTACGGCAACTTCCAAACAATCGGTGAATATTTAATTTTATTCAGTTTCCTTCAAAATCGTTACTTTTGCTCTCTCTTTTTTTTACAGTCTCCGACACTCGAGATAAAAGATGGGGACAAGATGCCTTTGAAGCAGGATAGCTTAGCTTGTGATGGACAACCTATCCTCCTAACAGACACTTTTACTCGCACGACCTCTCGCGTTCATCGAAAATGTGCTATTAATATGTGGGAGGAAGTTAAGGAGATGATTGCCCAAACTCCGCTCGAGAAGGGTCAGACAATTATTGAAACGACCTGACAAATTTTAAATTTTTCGTCAGTCAATACGGTCGTAGTTGATTGGTCAACACAGAGGAAACGACTAACTTTGAACCGCTACCGGGGCATCAACTGCTGTCTTGTTCCATAATTATGCGTCACGTGTCCTTTTACAATCCGTTTCTCTGCGACACTAAAAAAATAATCCCCATTTGGGGTCAGCGATAGTTCATTGGGTACGCCATCAATGCACAAACGAAAACCGTGAGACTCTAAACGTTCCTAATGCGTATTTTGAAAACCCTTATGTACATGCATATACGGAATGAAACAGGACAAGCAAATACCAATAACGTCCGCACTGCATTCATTCTGATAAAAATATAGATCAAGCAGTAAGATGTAATCGAGAAGATAACGACTCCCTCAACCCCTCTTGCCAACAGTATCAATACTCCGAACGGTGCCAAGATCACCGAAGTGCGTCCCCACCCCCTCCTCCGGGAGCGCCCGGGTAACGGTAGCAAGTGCGACCGCGAGTGGCGCCACCTCCCCATTTTCCTCCGACACAATGTCGGGTATACACCACAAAACACCTAGCCAAAACTCTCTGTCCATCTTACATTAACTAGGGCCTCGACTTCGCAGCAGATGATTGAAGTTCTCGCTAACCGAACAGTATGTTTCTCTGGCGTGACTGGTCTAGGTTGATTGACGGCGGCCAGCTCCTTTCACCAAAACGAAGGACACCTGAGTTAACCGGAACCCAGACACCGTCGACCGAAGTCGGACGTAACCGGTCCAATCCGGGACCACCAGGCGCCTGCTCTTTGAGTCAGCCAGACCGTCAGTCGCGCAGCCCCCAGCCACCGCCAACTCAATCCTTCAGATCACACACAGCGAGGCCCTGCACCACTTCCAGTCGGAACCAACCTCACCAACCATCACTCTCTCGATCCAGCCATCACAATAAGCAAGTCTCGCACAGCTTCCAGCCAGAACAGCAACCACCGGGTGCACGCGCACACATTTCCGCAGAATACTCATGAATAAGCCTCGCACACTTTCAGCCGGAATCAACCTCATCAGACATACGCGCGCACCCAGCTATCATCCCAACCCAAGTATACAGATTGTTCGCAAACCAAACTTGACCAGAACTCCACATTCGGACGCGATCAAGAAACGAGGCTGAGCTGCAATTTTTCACCGTCGCATACAAACAGATTCGAGCACCGTTTCGAAGTTACCAGCGTGGATTTCCACACACAGAACTCTCGCCAAGGGATCTTACATCCCTGGATGACTCGCCGGTGCCGGAGACACCAACAGGAGGCGTTTCCGCAGAAGCGGGGTGCCTGGAAACAGATGGAGGACACCACTCTTCCGCCCCCGAGACCCAATGCTCAAACACTCGGCCTTCCCCTGTGACTCAGGACGCGCATTCACGAGACAAATCCACACGCACACACTCAGCACAACAGGGGAAGGGGGCGTACTCTAGTCAGGAGCTCGAGCGGCCAAGGTGATTCTCCGACCTCGCGCTCACCTCCTTCTTCCGCGAATCCAACTCCCCTCGCACTCCAAAAACGCAACCCTCGCTCAGGACTTGTCTCAGTTTAGACCATTCTGCAGATAGGCAACAGACGGAGGAAAACAAAGCATTTTATTTTCTGCAGAATGTAACTGTTTTACACCAAAGCTTTATATAGGAAGATACAGCAGTTATAACAAACTAACTAACTGCCACTTCCTTATCTTGACACTCCCCCTCAAGATGAGTATACAAGTTTTTCATACTCATCTTGTCCTTTAACCAATAAAATCTAGGACTATGTAAAGCTTTAGTATAAGAATCCGCTAACTGCAATCTAGAATTAACATGCTGCAGCTTTATAACTCCACTTTGCAGCTTCTCACGAACGAAATGGCAATCCATTTCTATGTGTTTTGTCTTTTCGTGAAAAACAGGATTCTTCGTGAGATGAATTGCAGCTTGATTGTCACATTTCACTTCAACTGGCTGCTGTACGTGTAAACCAAATTCTGTAAGGAGAGAAACTAACCAGACCACTTCACATGTAGCTCCCCCTATCGCCCTATATTCCGCTTCTGCAGAACTCCTTGCTACCGTAGCTTGTTTCTTGACTTTCGAGCTGACTAAAGAACTTCTTAGAAATATACAAAAGCCAGTGACAGACTTCCTTGTATCCGGACAATTCCCCCAATCACTATCAACATACACTAACATCTCATTCAATGAATCTGCAGGAAAGTAAATTCCTGCTCCTGGGAAATTCTTCAAGTACTTTAAAACTTGCAAAGCTGCTTGCATATGAGCCTTAGTAGGAGCAGACATAAACTGAGTTAGAACTTGTACAGAATAAGCAATATCAGGTCTAGTCAAAGTCAAATACATGAGTTTTCCCACTATCTGTCTGTAAACAGTTGGGTCTGACAATTTGTTCCCATCTTCTTTTGACAATCTATGATTGGGGTCAATAGGTACCTTAGCTGGTTTTGCTCCCAACAATCCATGCTCCTGTATAAGCTCTAAAGCATATTTTCTTTGTGACAAAACTATGCCTTTAGAAGAACGAGCAATCTCCAAGCCAAGGAAAAATTTCAACACACCCAAATCTTTCAGTTTAAAAACAGAAGCCAAGTACCTTTTGAACTGTTTTTCCCATATCTAGACCTGTAATGGCTATATCATCCACATAAACAAGTAAAGCCATGAACTTGTCCCCCTGTCCTTTCATAAACAAAGAATAATCTGATTTAGACTGTTTAAAACCATACTTCAACAAGACAGCAGCAAATTTTGAATTCCATTGTCTAGAAGCTTGCTTAAGTCCATACAACGACTTTTGCAGTTTACAAACTATTCTTCTCTCCCCCTTAAACTGCACAGTACCAATATCAAGACCCTGAGGCACAACCATGTAAACATCTTCCTCCAAATCGCCATTTAAGAAAGCATTATTGACATCCAATTGACATAAATGCCATGAATTCATAGCAGCTAAAGCAAGAAAGATCCGAACATTGGTATGCTTGGCAACTGGACTAAAGGTATCGGTGTAGTCAATACCTTCTCTTTGAGTGTATCCTTTAGCAACAAGACGAGTCTTGTACTTATCAACAGTCCCATCTGCATTATACTTGGTTTTGAATATCCATTTACGACCAATAGGGACCTTATCCCTCGGCAACTCAGTCAAACACCAAGTATTATTCTCAGCCAGTGCATCTAATTCAGCCTTTATAGCCTTACACCAATGATCAGATTGAACAGCCTCAGAAAAAGAAGTTGGATCAGACTGTAACATAAGATTTACAGCAAAAACTCGAAAATGATGAGACAATTGAGAATAGGATAAAACACTATGAAGAGAATGAGCAGTGGAAGAAATTTCTGAACCAGCTGAGAGAGAAGTAGAATTACCAGAGGATCCTGGACTATTTAAGGAAAGAGCAAGGGCATGATGGTAATCCTGTAGGTAAGCAGGTAGCCTCTTCTGTCTATTACTTCTTCGTAGCAAATCAGCGGAATTTTCTGGACAAACGACTGTATCTTCTATGACAATTTTAGAAATTGATGGAAAAGAGGAAGACTGAAAATTTCTTCAGAAAATGGCACTGTATCAGCCTGAATGACCAGAGACTTGGTTTTGAAAGGAAAAGAATGTTCGTAAAAGACAACATCTCTAGACACAAAAACTCGTTTGCTAGAAACATCATACAACTTATATCCTTTTGTGCCCACTTGATAACCAATGAAAACACACTGATGTGCTCTAGAACTGAACTTAGACCTACCATTATGCAAAGTAGAAGCAAAACACAAACAACCAAAGACTTTCAAATGATGATAATCTGGCTGAACATTAAACAGCATCTCATAAGGAGTTTTATTTTGCAAAATAGGTGTAGGAAGACGATTCATGATATGAACAGCTGTCTGTACAGCTGCTGTCCAGAAAAAAACATCCAACCTAGATTGAAAAAGTAAAGCACGGGCTATGTTCAAAATATGTTGATGCTTACGTTCCACAATGCCATTCTGTTGTGGAGTTTCTACACAACTAGTGTGATGCACGATGCCTTTCAGTTTGTAAAATTCTGGCATGAAAAACTCTTTGCCATTATCAGACCTTAAAACTTTGACCTTTGCATCATATTGAGTTTCAACCATAACACAAAACTGCTGTAAAATTGATGAAACTTCTGACTTTGCCCTCATCAAATATACCCATGTCATTCTACTATAGTCATCAACAATGGTAAGAAAATATTTGTGTCCATGTAAAGAAGAAGAAGAACAAGGACCCCATATATCACAATGAACAAGATCAAAGACCTTTTCGGAACTAGGACAATGAGTTGGAAAAGGTAAACGCTTTTGTTTTGCATAAGGACAAATGGAACAAGCTTCTTTATTAGACAAAGGAGTCAAATGATTACAAGACTGAATATATTTCAATTTTACAAAAGAAGGATGACCTAGTCTATAGTGCCACAGATCAAAATCAGAAGGGCTAGACTTATGATCAGAACAGAAAATGGTAGACTGCTTATCTAAAGGAGCTTTGACAGAAGAAGCTTTGACAGAAGAGTTTTCCTGATTCCCTTCTAGTATATAGAGCCCTGCCCTCTCCTTAGCCCAATCATCCTCCATGACAACAGGTCCTGAATGAAACAAAAATTTTTGAGAAAAAAACACAGAACTGTTTGGAAGACATGATTTGACTAACAGAAATCAGATTTATGTGAAATGAAGGAATATAAAAGACATTTGTAAGAACCAACCCATCAGAAATATGTATGTCTCCTGTACAACGAACCTGTTCTATAAGTCCATTTGGGAGGAAAACATACATGTTTTCAGCAGGGACCACTTTATTGAACAAAGATTTGTTATTTGAAATATGATTCGTAGCCCCTGTATCAATGATCCACTGCTTAGAAGGAAAAGAATTTTGTGCAATACCTGCTACAGAAAAGGATTTTGGAGACTCAGAATTATGAAAGGTAGATGAATTTGCAGCAGGTTTAAGCTGTTCTCCTTGACCATTGAGTAAAGCCATTAACTTCTGAATCTGCACCTTAACTTCATTGAGTTCAAGGTTTTCAACATGAGTGCCAGGATTTGATGTCGCTTCTGTAACTATTGCAGCTGCTCTCTACCCAGTATTAAAAGGCTTGTTCCTTCTAATTCCAGAACTGTTAGGATAGCCAATCAGCTGAAAGCATCTATCCTTCATATGACCTCTTTTCCCACAATGTTCACATATCCATTCAGCCCTCTTAATTGACTTCTTTCTGGAATCAAATTGCAATGCAGCTGGAGTAACAAAAGCCATAGACTCTGGCTTAAACAAAGATTGTTCCTGCCTTACATGTCTGCCTTGTCTATAGGATTCTTCTTGAATAACTAGATTGTACACCTCATCTGGACTCGGAAATGGTTTCATACCCAGAATTCTACTCTTTAAAGTATCATACTCATCACTTAAACCATGCAGGAACCTGAAAATACAATCCTCTGTCGTGTTTTCCACAAATACTCGAAAACAAGACTCATTGCACTTTCCACATTTACAGCAGGGCAAAGGTCTAACATTCTTTAATTCTTCCCAAATTGCACACATCTCTGTGTAATATGCATCCACACTTCTTTCCCCTTGCACCACAGTCATCAACATCAATTGTAGTCTGTTAATCTTATATTTATCCGGTTGTGAATATCTTCTTTTCAATAGTTGCCATATATCTTTTGCCGAATTCATGAAAAATATATTGCTAGCAATAGGCTCTGTCACAGATATGAGAATCCAAGCCACCACAAGCGTATTACACCTTCTCCAAGTAGGTAACAATTCATTTCCTTCCTCCGGTTCAGATATACTGCCATCTATAAAGCCTATCTTATTCCTAAAGACAAGCGCCATCTCGAATGCTCTACTCCAGGTAAAATAGTTCGATCCATTAAAAAGTGGCTGAATTGTTACCGTGCTGAGATTATCTGATTGCAGGATGTGAAATGGCGACACAGGATCCTCCAGAGCCATCTGCATCTGCACCTCCTGTCTTCTGCTCACTGCACCGTGATGAGAGATTGCCATGACAGCAGCCTGCTCTTCTTCCTGTGACTGCTTTCTCTGATTGCCGGCGACCACCGCAGCGAACGACCGCTCTGATACCATCTCAGTTTAGACCATTCTGCAGATAGGCAACAGACGGAGGAAAACAAAGCATTTCATTTTCTGCAGAATGTAACTGTTTTACACCAAAGCTTTATATAGGAAGATACAGCAGTTATAACAAACTAACTAACTGCCACTTCCTTATCTTGACAACTTGTGACTCAGTCGGACTCCAGCTCTGGGAAGGTAAAGTCTCAAGGATTCCGCAGCTCCTGCTGGCACTTGAGGTGTGTACTCCGGCGCGGAAGGAAGCTCGAAGGCAAATTGGTTTTTCTGCAGGTTGGGACTCCTCTACTCCCTCTCCGTCTCGCTCTCTTTTCCCCCGCGGTGGTCTGCGTCTCCTAGGGGCGCGATCGCACTCCAGATCCCCAGATCAGTGAGAGAGAAGGAAGCTGCTACGTTGGTGATTCTCCCCCCAAGACCATCCCCTCCTTCTCCGCTTCCGTTCCTTTCCTTTACCCCTTTCTGCTCCCCCTCTATTTTCATTCGTTTTGTTTTATTTTTCTAAGCTAATATCCGACTTCTTATCCCTTGACCCAACGGGTAGTATTTAGGTGGTCGGGAAGCGATTTCCCCGATTTCCAGTCCAAAATTTTTATCCTATTATCGGATAATATAACTCGTATTTTTTTATTAATCCTATTAATTCAATATACACTTGTTACCCTCGTAATTTCCCTCACATAATTTAATTGCTAATTATAATTTCCCCGGTCAAAATCCGCTACGTTAAACGAATTTTATTGCTACCCGAATTCGATTTCGTTTAGGTCCAGACGTCGCATTTCTCGCGTGATATAGTCACACGAAATCGAATTAGAAGTTTCGATAATATTCGTTACTAACATCGGTCGACAACGAGAATATTAAACTCTCGCGCAATGTCGGATTTGATACAGTCAACCGTTCGATTTTTATTCAATACTACAATAAGGATCGTACGTAATTTATTCATACTAAAATTCGGGTCGTGACAATTATTGCCGAAGCAAAGGAGGTGCTCAACCTTTTTGATGGACTTATCTCGGTGGACACTTCCCATGCTCGTGCTTTAGTCATGAAGTATATAGAAGAAGTTTCCGGCTCTCCTGATTTAATATTACTGATGAAAAAGCGCTCCCGAATGCTGCCGAGGAGATTTCGTTGGCGGAAGCTCGTCTTACCCAAGCTAAGGAAAGTGTCAAATCTATTATTGCAGAAAGGGCTACTTTGTCATATGTTAAAGACAAAATCTCCGAACTTCGAAAAGAGCTCGCCGAGTGCATCGAAGCTGAATCATTACTGAAGAATTTATTCCGCGAGTGTTCCAACCAAGTCGATGAAGCAGTGGCTGAAGTTCTCAACTTGAGTGAAATCGTATCAACTCTTGAGGGGGCAAAAGCAGTCAACGAAGCCAAATCCTTGTCATCTCAAGAGTCACATGCCCGATTGATGAAGATTCGTCAAGACATTGTGGATTTTAGCTGGAAATTTTAGATTTGTCGTTGATCTCCCTTTTTTATTACCCATTTCTTTTGTAATAAACATTCACCACATCCTTTGAATAAATTCCTTTCACGTTTTCCCCTTCTATTATTGGGTATTGCTCCTTGCATCATGATTTGCTTCCCGTTGCTTTCCTTCCAATGCTTGGTGTGAGATTCATGGACATTACCGACCCGGCTGTGAACAGCATTATGAGAATCTTAAAATTGGACAAGATCTCATCCCCGACGGTTACCCCCGTGTTTTTTTTTTTTTTTTTTTTGCATGATTTCAGGCTTGGAAAAATCTCGTGGTGATGTTTCAGTCAATCGTGGATGAGAGGAGAAGACAGAGAGATAAAGACTTTTCACACAAGAGGAGGGACATGATGGATACTGATTTAGAAGTTGAGGACGAGAATGGTCATAGGCTGGACGACGAGGAAATCATAGACCTTTTGCTTATGTACATTAACGTGGGTCATGAATCTTCCAGACACATCACGATGTGGACGACCATTTTCTTGCAAGAACACGCAGAGTTCCTCGAGAAGGCCAGGGTATGTAACTTTTAACTTGAAGTTGATGCATTAATTCAATCAAAAGGCCGACAAAGGAATTCAATCACATCCGATGACAGGCGGAGCTAGAAGAGATTTTGAGACGAAGGCCTCAATCGCAACAGGAAATGACCTTGAACAAGTATCGGCAGATGCATTATCTCTCCAGGGTTATCAACGAGACTCTCCGCCTGATCACGTTCTCCCTAGCTGTCTTCCGAGAAGCCAAAACTGATGTCACCATAAGCTGTTAGTCAGGGACTTTGCAGCATACGGTACATAGATTTTGTCGAAACTGACGATGAATTCTTTCGAGTTTTCAGATTACATTATTCCTGAGGGCTGGAGAATGTTGGTGTGGTTGAGATCCTTTCATTTGAATCCAGAATATTATTCTAAACCAAAGAAGTTTGATCCGTCGAGATGGGATGTAAGTATACTTGCGTAAATAGTCCACCGTTGCCGATGATGCCTGTACTACTCTTCTTGCTAAGTTTTTCTCTTGAACAGAATTTCATTCCGAAAGCTGGGACATTCATGCCCTTTGGACTGGGCAGCCGCCTGTTCCCCGGGAACGAACTTGCGATGTTGGAGGCGGCAATGTACAGGAATCGAATGGGAGGTGTTCTCGGAGTGACTCGGAGACCGAGTAAGCAATCCAATGTCAACCATGACCTCACATTACCAATCCCGATGCGCTTAATGCATCCTTGAACAATTCTAATGATTTCTTGGGTTTACACATTTCGGCGTCCAGCATGACATGAACAGGATAGTATATGATCCTGCAACGAGGGTCGCCCTGCGTTTTCATTGCAAGAAGCAACTTTCTCTTCACCAAAGGGCTTTGCCAAACTTGGCTGTGGTGACGTTCCGGGTCTTTCAAAGGACTTTGCCGAAGGACCAACTGCTACTGGTCAATCTCAGTAATAGAGAGGAAGATACGGCGGGAAACCCAAATTTTAAAGATATCCGTGAGATCATTTAAACTTCAGATCGTCGATTATGTTAGTTGTCATTTGTGTAATCTTATCAAACATATCCTTGTTTGTTTAGGTATTGTCTATGCTCATCGCAATGAAGACATAGTTAATGGCGGTCATGGACTCCGATTTTCTAAAGCGACAGTCCACCATGGTGATACACGGCCGCAAATCCCTGATGCTTTTAAGCGACGAGACATCCCTTAGACTTCATAACAGAAAAGGACAATTTTCAAGCACATAGCTGAATTTCACAACATGGGGGAGCTTGAATTCAGTCGGTGGGTGCTATCCGCAACTGTCTCCAAACGAGAGGAAGTGCTTCGCGACTTGCTTCTTGTAGTACTCTTCCATGGTATCGAACTCGTATGTGTCAGAACTGTCCTCATTCACGACATAAGCGTTGTCTGCGGCTGTATGTGCCTCCAGCTCATATATGCTTCCGTAGGCATTCTCACCTTTCGAGTTGTAGCAATACCTCCCCTTCGCAGTATGGTCTTTGCTTCCAATGAAGGCCACCATATTAAAAAATGTAAACGATGTCTCTACTTCAGAGTCGTGGTGTAACTAAGCAAACCCATCGACAAATGGAATGCTCATTCTTAACCTTAGAGAGCAAAATAATATTTACCGATAAATAGTCCCCGAGGAATTCGATATACTATGTGGATGAGACTATAGTGGGCTGCAATGGTCATTTGTGTTTCATTTTGACAGGATGAAATTCATACACCGAAATGGTCATTTGTGTTTCAACAACAAGTTCCCTCATAATGTTTCGAGGGCATTCACGTAAAAAATGAAGGTCGATGTCCATCGCATGCTGAGAAAATGCCCATGAGATAAAAGTACGACGACATCACACAACTTTAGATCAAAAGGCAAATCCTCAAAAAGCTTCTAGAGACGAGAGGATGGAAAATCATTGTATCTACTATGTATTAAAGCCATTAGACTTTGAAGCCGCGAATATCTTCTTCATGTTATTTCATAAAGCCCTTTGGCTGGTGTTCAGACGTTCGTCCTTGCGTAACTAGTAGAGAGATATGATTCTTTTTCCTTTATTAAGCCGTTCACAGTTTATACTCGTGCGGGCCAGGAGTATTACATGAAGATTTTTTTTTATTTTTTTATTTTTTTAGTGCTCTTTTTTTGTTGTCTTTTTTAATTTTTTTTGTTGTTTTTCTTATGTCATGCAGTTAGGCTCATGCGACATGGAGCATTATTCTTCAGGTGTAGTATCGCTTCAGGAACTTCCCATTGATTTGTCTGACGCGTACTCCATCTTGATCAACAATCTTGTAGGCACCCCCGGTGTAAGCTTCTTGGACGACGTATGGGCCATCCCACTTTGATGTGAATTTGCTTCTGGTCTTATGCGTGACAATTATGGGTCTTCGCACTGCCAAAACAAGGTCACCTACTTGAAAGGAGCGAGGTCGAACTTTCTTATTAAAAAACTTCGACATCCTTGCCTGATAGCATTCAATCTGCTGCTGGGCTTCAAGAAGTTTCTCATCCAAAGCTTCTAGTTCCTGTAAGCGTAATCGCACATTATCCCCTTGACAAAGTCATCTTGTATGGCTATTCGCAGCGACGATATTTGTCGTTCAAGTGGAAGGACCACTTCAACACCAATGACCAACAAGTATGGCGTCATTTAAGCCGCAGTTCTATATGTCGTACGATACGCCCATAGAGCTTCTCCGACTCGTTCATGCCAATCTCTTCTAGCTTTATCGACCGCCTTCTTTAGAAGATTGCATAGCGTTTTATTGAACGCCTCCGCCAACCCCTTTGCGGCCGCATAATACATGGAAGAGTTATATTGTTTGAAACCAAATTGCTAGCAAAATTTATCAATGGCCTTATTAGAGAAATTCCAGCCATTATCTGTGATGATATAACGAGGCACACCGTAACAAAAAATAATATTATTCTTGATGAAGGTGATCACCGTTTCCTTCTTCACTTCTCGAAAGGATGCTGCTTCGGCCCATTTGGAGAAATAGTCGGTTGCCGCCAGAATATATGAGTGACCCCCTGATGATTTGGGTGTAATGGGTCCTATGACATCTAGCCCCCGGGCTGTAAATGGCCAAGATGCTATAGTTTGATGAAGTGGCTCGGGCGATTGATGGATGAAGTTAGCGTGAAATTGGCATGCTTGACACTTCTTTGCATATTCCATACAACCCTTTACCGTTGTCGGTCAATAATAACCCATTCTCTTCAATTGGAAGTGAAGTTAAGGACCAGATTGATGAGCCCCACAAACTCTAGAATATGCCTCATCTAGTGCTTTGGTGGCTTCTTCCACTCCAAGGCATCGCAAGAATACTCCTTCAAAGGATCGCCGATAAAGAGTATTTTTAAAATATATGAATCGAGGCACTCTTCTCCTTACATATACTTTTTGTCGTGGGTCGTTAGGCAGCTTTCCGTGCTCGAGAAAGTCGATGAGTGGTTGTATCTAATCTTGGACCTCTATGTTATAAATGGATATGAGTTTTATTTCGTTTGTTTCCTCCTCGTCAGGGATTGGTGGAACCACCCATGCTTTACACAATCTGATGCTGACCTCCCTATCTACCAAAGTAAGAGCAGAAGTAAGACTCGCCAAGGCATCTGCTTGTGCGTTTTCTTTTCTCGATATATGACTTATTGTAATATCTGGAAACCGCCCTGCAAGTTTAACCACATAGTCATGATAAGGCAAAAGCTCTGGCTTGCGAACCTCGTATGTGGATAGAAGTTGATTAATCATAAGCTTGGAGTCTCCATATACCCTCAAACTATGTACTTTGTTATCCATGGCCATTTCTAACCCGAGTATGAGAGCCTGATACTCAGCATATTATTTGAGCATAACTGAGTGAGGGTATATGCATAAGGGATGATATCTCCATCGAATGTAACAAAGGCAACTCCAGCTCCTGCGCCTCTTTGTGTAGCTGACCCATCAAAGAACATTTTCCATGGAGGGGGAACATCAACCAACATTACTTCCTCATCGGGTAATTCTTCCCATACTTTCCAGTTATCTGGTATAGGATGATCTGCCAAGAAGTCAGTCAAAGCTTATCCCTTCATAGCCTTTTGAGGAACGTACAAGAGCTCAAACTCTTGGAGCATAAGTGCCCATTTCGCGAGACAACCAAATAATATTGGCCTCGACATTATACATTTGAGAGGATATGCACGAGATATGAGACGAACAGAGTGTGCCTGCAGATAATGTCGCAACTTTTGAATGGCAAACATTAAAGCAAGTCATGTCTTCTCAATTGGAGAGTAATTCAATTCCGCTCCGGTTAAAGTCATGCTTAAATAGTACAGGGCATTTTCTTTTCCATTATCGTTCTCCTGAGCTAACAGAACTACTAGGGAAGCTTCTTGTGCCACTATATAATGTATGAGGGGTCTTCCTTGGATTGGAGCATTTAGGACCGGCGGCTTCAACAAATAGGCCTTTATGTTGTTGAATGCATTTTCACACGCTTCATCCCACTCAAAAGGAATACCTTTCTTCATCAATCTATGAAAGGGATGGCATAGTTCGGCAAGTTTGATATAAACCTTCGAATGTATGCAAGCTTCCCTTGAAGGCTCTTTTATTCATGTATATTCCTTGGCCCTGGCATCTTCATAATCGCATCTATCTTTGATTGATGGACTTCAATGCCTCGATGTCGAACGATAAATCCAAAGAACTTTCCCGAAGTGACCCCGAATGCACACTTCAATGGGTTCATCTTCAGTTGATATTTGTGCAGTTTGTCAAATACTTTTCTAAGGTCATCAATATGATCGCGCCTTTGTCTGGATTTGACAACCAGATAATCCACGTAGCACTCTACATTCCTGTGGAGAATATCAACAAAGATCCATTGCATAGTTCGTTGATAAGTTGCATCCGGCTTTCTTCAACCTAAAAGGCATCACCTTATAACAATATATTCCTTTTAGAGTACGAAAAGCTGTCATTTCCTCATCCTTCGGATCCATTCGGATTTGATTGTATCCCGATGATCCATCCATAGCCCATGGTCGCGTCCACCATTATCTCAGTAATCGGAAAAGGAAAATCGTCCTTGGGACATGCATTATTGAGATCACGAAAATCAACGCAAACTCGGAGTTGACTGTTCTTTTTCCTAACAGGTACAATACTTGCAATCCATGTTAGATATTTCACCTCCTGAATAAATCCAGCTTCGATAAGCTTGTTGACTTCGGCCTCTATCAATGGGATCAGCTCGGGGCGAACACATCGATGAGCTTGCTTTGTGGGTCGAACTCCATGCTTAACAGCTAACTTATGGACTGCTGTCTTTGGATCAAGGCCGGGCAATTCTTTATAGCTCCATGCGAAGACATCTTTGTATTCCTTCAACAATTGGATGTATAACTCCTCATCTTGGGGTTAAACTTGCACTAAGGAATATAGGACGATGATTCCCTTCCTCCCCAAGGTTAACTTCTTTCAATTCGTTGACAATAGACTTTTTTCGGTCCTCGAATACTTCTGAAGCCTCTTCTGCACCATCCTCTCTAGGGAAAGTGTTTTCATCAGCCTCAGTAATTGTGACGTGGTCGGAAGCAACAAATCATTTCCGCTATTACTATGAGACCATTCCCCATTGTTATTGGTAGATACCCATGTCTTCGTCCTTATTTTCAGTACATCGCTTCTAATTACTTTAACAACTGTTTGACGTTTCATTCGAGAATGAACTTTGCTCCGAAGATCCTTTGTATCTTCTATGATAATTGGGATATCTTCTTTTTTATCAACTCTCTTCCACACCATTCGACTTCTTGGAGCTTGACTCAATCTTGATCGCACCGGTCTTCGAACCTTAATTTCTTCTTTCTAAGTGCCAAGCCTATCAAATACTAATCTTCGCTCAGCCGGGGCTCCAAGTCGATCAAATACCGAAGTTCTAGTCGATTCGGTTGTAGTTTTATCATCAGCCTCGATGTATTGAGTTGAAGCCATCTTCACTACTTGATTGACGGGCTTGGGAGTGTCATGCCCAAGACCGAATTTTGACTTTTTTCTATCACTTCCTGGATTAGCTTCTTTTGAAGCAGCCCCAAGCGCCTTCAAGTCCTCTGTGTAGCCGGCCGCAGATATTGGCCTAAATGCATTTGGAAAAAATCCGTTCGTGCGCCTGTCAGGCAATGAATAGATAATTGCCCCCTATTTAGGCCAGAGAAAACCTTTTAAAGGCATACTCGTTTGAGCAATTGTCGTCATTTTCGTCACCGGCCAATTGAGTTCCTTTGGCACCACTATTTCTACAGCATGGCTACTCACGAAAGGTGGTTCCCCGTCTTTTCGATGGGTTGTTGGTATATAGCGCAAGATCGGCACATTTTGTTTAGACTTGTCATCCGCCCTTTCATTTTTAACTGTCGGATTAACTGAAGGTACCTCTTGTTGAATAGGTGAAACTTCTACGTCCGACTTCTTCGTGATATCCCTCCCCATTGGTGCAAGCTTTGAGACTTTTTCTACAGCATCGGTACCCTTATTAAAGTAAAATTTGGCATCGGCGAAGTAGGACTCCGCTTCCGTAAAGGGTTTTGCATCTGCCCATACCGTGTGGGTTACTCCATCCATCACAAATTTAAAGCATTGATGGAGCGTGGATGCAACGACTCCATATTCATGCAGCCATGGTCGTCCCAACAACATATTATAGGTGGTGTTAGAATCGATGACGTAGAATGTCTCTCCAGCTTCCATATCTCCTATAGTGGGGGTGAGACAGATCTTCCCAACGGCTCGTTCTCCCCCCTAGTTGAATCCTTGGATTATTAGCTGGCAACTTGATAAATCGTCAATCCCTAGCCCAATCTTTTTCAGGGATTTTAGTGACAAGATATTGACTGCTGAACCTGGGTCGACCAGTATTCGATTGACCTTTGTACCATAAGCATATCCTGATACAAATAGCGGCCAATTGTGAGATTTGTGACCTATAAGAAGATCTTCATCGGAAAATGTGATTGTTGTGCCATCTTCTCGTAATTTCACAACATTCATCACTGCGGGATCTTCTGGTGTGTCAACCTTCGCGGCTGTCACTTCTTTGTCAGCATCAATGTGGTGCAACTCCTAGACAGATTTGCAAGTTTTCGAAAACGTTCCGGAAAGAAATCCCATAACGTAGCCGAGGTTGGCTTCTTCAAGGACTGCTCATCTAGCGAACTCTCCTCTTTCACCGTTTTCCTAGAATACACTTTTATTGATAATCTCATCGTAATCTTTGCTCGTATAGGAGGCGTTTTCTTAACAGTCTTAGAAGACTTCTTCCGATTCCTTTTGTGAGTCACCAAAGTCTAGCCTTCTTCAGTAGATGCTTCCTTAGAGCTAACCACACAACTTGACACCTTGGTCATATATCGTTGCATTATCCCTAGACTTTGTAGTCCAATTATCTTAGCAGAATCGACAGTCCCGAATATGATGTCAGGAGTATCATTGTTTGCGACATTGATCATATTCGAAGGTGCAATATAGGCTCCTAAATCGTTCTTGTTGTCATGTACAAGCTCCATGACCTTCTCCTTAAAGATGAAACACTTCTCAATTGGATGGCCTAAGACACGATGGTACTTGCAGAAGTTGGGATTGTCAGCTAGATTCGCTTGTTGGGGTCGCTTTGCTTGCGGAATCTCGATCATTTTAGAAGACAACATATAGTCAAATATTTTGGCAACATCTTCATCGGGGAAAGGATATTTCTTGTTTTGCCATTCTTCAAGAGTTAGGCGTTGCCTCTCCATCCGGGGTGCTTCTGCAGGTGATTGTCCATTTGCTGGGACTTTTCCTTTTGCAATTGGCACTTTGACAGGAGCAACATCTGTAGTCATTACTATGAGACCATTCCCCATTGCTGTTGGTAGATACCCATGTCTTCGTGCTTATTTTCAGTACATCGCTTCTAATTACCTCAACAACTGTTTGACGTTTCATTCGAGAATGAACTTTGCTCCGAAGATCCTTTGTATCTTCTATGATAATTGGGATATCTTCTTTTTTATCAACTCTCTTCCACACCATTCGACTTCTTGGAGCTTGACTCAATCTTGATCGCACCGATCTTCGAACCTTAATTTCTTCTTTCTGAGTGCCAAGCCTATCAAATACTGATCTTCGCTCAGACGGGGCTCCAAGTCGATCAAATACCGAAGTTCTAGTCGATTCGGTTGTAGTTTTATCATCAGCCTCGATGTATTGAGTTGAAGCCATCTTCACTACATGATTGACGGGCTTAGGAGTGTCATGCCCAAGGCCGAATTTTGAGTTTTGTCCATCACTTCCTGGATTAGCTTCTTTTGAAGCAGCCCCAAGCGCTTTCAAGTCCTCTGTGTAGCCGGCCGCAGATATTAGACTGAATGCATTTGGAACAAATCCGTTGGTGCGCCTGTCAGGCAATGAATATGGATTGATAATTGCCCCCTGTTTAGGCCGGAGAAAACTTTTAAAGGCGTACTCGTTTGAGCAATTGTCGTCATTTTCGTCACCGGCCAGTTGAGTTCCTTTGGCACCACTATTTCTTCAGCATGGCTACTCACGAAAGGTGGTTCCCCGTCTTTTCGATGGGCTCTTGGTATATAGCGCAAGATCGGCACATTCTGTTTAGACTTGTCATCCGCCCTTTCATTTTTAACTGTCGGATTAACTGAAGGTACCTCTTGTTGAATAGGTGAAACTTCTACGCCCGACTTCTTCGTGATATCCCTTCCAATTGGTGCAAGCTTCGAGACTTTTTCTACAGCATCGGTAGCCTTATTAAAGTAAAATTTGGCATCGGCGAATTAGCACTCCGCTTCCGTAAAGGGTTTTGCATCTGCCCATACCGTGTGGGTTACTCCATCCATCACAAATTTAAAGCATTGATGGAGCGTGGATGCAACGACTCCATATTCATGCAGCCATGGTCGTCCCAACAACATATTATAGGTGGTGTTGGAATCGATGACGTAGAATGTCTCTCCAGCTTCCATATCTCCTATAGTGGGGGTGAGACAGATCTTCCCAACGGCTCGTTCTCCCCCCTAGATGAATCCTTGGATTATTAGCTGGCTACATGATAAATCGTCAATCCCTAGCCCAATCTTTTTCAGGAATTTTAGTGACAAGATATTGACTGCTGAACCTCGGTCGACCAGTATTCGATTGACCTTTGTACCATAAGCATATCCTGATACAAATAGCGGCCAATTGTGAGATTTGTGACCTATAAGAAGATCTTCATCGAAAAATGTGATTGTTGTGCCAGCTTCTCGTAATTTCACAACATTCATCACTGCGGGATCTTCTGGTGTGTCAACCTTCGCGGTTGTCACTTCTTTGTCAGCATCAATGTGGTGCAACTCCTAGACAGATTTGCAAGTTTTCGAAAACGTTCCGGATAGAAATCCCATAACGTAGCCGAGGTTGGCTTCTTCAAGGACTGCTCATCTAGCGAACTCTCCTCTTTCACCGTTTTCCTAGAATACACTTTTATTGATGATCTCATCGTAATCTTTGCTCGTATAGGAGGCGTTTTCTTAACAGTCTTTGAAGACTTCTTCCGATTCCTTTTGTGAGTCACCAAAGTCTAGCCTTCTTCAGTAGATGCTTCCTTAGAGCTAACCACACAACTTGACACCTTGGTCATATATCGTTGCATTATCCCTAGACTTTGTAGTCCAATTATCTTAGCAGAATCGACAGTCCCGAATATGATGTCAGGAGTGTCATTGTTTGCGACATTGATCATATTCGAAGGTGCAATATAGGCTCCTAAATCGTTCTTGTTGTCATGTACAAGCTCCATGACCTTCTCCTTAAAGATGAAACACTTCTCAATTGGATGGCCTAAGACACGATGGTACTTGCAGAAGTTGGGATTGTCAGCTAGATTCGCTTGTTGGGGTCGCTTTGCTTGCGGAATCTCGATCATTTTAGAAGACAACATATAGTCAAATATTTTGGCAACATCTTCATCGGGGAAAGGATATTTCTTGTTTTGCCATTCTTCAAGAGTTAGGCGTTGCCTCTCCATCCGGGGTGCTTCTGCAGGTGATTGTCCATTTGCTGGGACTTTTCCTTTTGCAATTGGCACTTTGACAGGAGCAACATCTGTAGTCATTACTATGAGACCATTCCCCATTGCTGTTGGTAGATACCCATGTCTTCGTGCTTATTTTCAGTACATCGCTTCTAATTACCTCAACAACTGTTTGACGTTTCATTCGAGAATGAACTTTGCTCCGAAGATCCTTTGTATCTTCTATGATAATTGGGATATCTTCTTTTTTATCAACTCTCTTCCACACCATTCGACTTCTTGGAGCTTGACTCAATCTTGATCGCACCGATCTTCGAACCTTAATTTCTTCTTTCTGAGTGCCAAGCCTATCAAATACTGATCTTCGCTCAGACGGGGCTCCAAGTCGATCAAATACCGAAGTTCTAGTCGATTCGGTTGTAGTTTTATCATCAGCCTCGATGTATTGAGTTGAAGCCATCTTCACTACATGATTGACGGGCTTAGGAGTGTCATGCCCAAGGCCGAATTTTGAGTTTTGTCCATCACTTCCTGGATTAGCTTCTTTTGAAGCAGCCCCAAGCGCTTTCAAGTCCTCTGTGTAGCCGGCCGCAGATATTAGACTGAATGCATTTGGAACAAATCCGTTGGTGCGCCTGTCAGGCAATGAATATGGATTGATAATTGCCCCCTGTTTAGGCCGGAGAAAACTTTTAAAGGCGTACTCGTTTGAGCAATTGTCGTCATTTTCGTCACCGGCCAGTTGAGTTCCTTTGGCACCACTATTTCTTCAGCATGGCTACTCACGAAAGGTGGTTCCCCGTCTTTTCGATGGGCTCTTGGTATATAGCGCAAGATCGGCACATTCTGTTTAGACTTGTCATCCGCCCTTTCATTTTTAACTGTCGGATTAACTGAAGGTACCTCTTGTTGAATAGGTGAAACTTCTACGCCCGACTTCTTCGTGATATCCCTTCCAATTGGTGCAAGCTTCGAGACTTTTTCTACAGCATCGGTAGCCTTATTAAAGTAAAATTTGGCATCGGCGAATTAGCACTCCGCTTCCGTAAAGGGTTTTGCATCTGCCCATACCGTGTGGGTTACTCCATCCATCACAAATTTAAAGCATTGATGGAGCGTGGATGCAACGACTCCATATTCATGCAGCCATGGTCGTCCCAACAACATATTATAGGTGGTGTTGGAATCGATGACGTAGAATGTCTCTCCAGCTTCCATATCTCCTATAGTGGGGGTGAGACAGATCTTCCCAACGGCTCGTTCTCCCCCCTAGATGAATCCTTGGATTATTAGCTGGCTACATGATAAATCGTCAATCCCTAGCCCAATCTTTTTCAGGAATTTTAGTGACAAGATATTGACTGCTGAACCTCGGTCGACCAGTATTCGATTGACCTTTGTACCATAAGCATATCCTGATACAAATAGCGGCCAATTGTGAGATTTGTGACCTATAAGAAGATCTTCATCGAAAAATGTGATTGTTATGCCAGCTTCTCGTAATTTCACAACATTCATCACTGCGGGATCTTCTGGTGTGTCAACCTTCGCGGTTGTCACTTCTTTGTCAGCATCAATGTGGTGCAACTCCTAGACAGATTTGCAAGTTTTCGAAAACGTTCCGGATAGAAATCCCATAACGTAGCCGAGGTTGGCTTCTTCAAGGACTGCTCATCTAGCGAACTCTCCTCTTTCACCGTTTTCCTAGAATACACTTTTATTGATGATCTCATCGTAATCTTTGCTCGTATAGGAGGCGTTTTCTTAACAGTCTTTGAAGACTTCTTCCGATTCCTTTTGTGAGTCACCAAAGTCTAGCCTTCTTCAGTAGATGCTTCCTTAGAGCTAACCACACAACTTGACACCTTGGTCATATATCGTTGCATTATCCCTAGACTTTGTAGTCCAATTATCTTAGCAGAATCGACAGTCCCGAATATGATGTCAGGAGTATCATTGTTTGCGACATTGATCATATTCGAAGGTGCAATATAGGCTCCTAAATCGTTCTTGTTGTCATGTACAAGCTCCATGACCTTCTCCTTAAAGATGAAACACTTCTCAATTGGATGGCCTAAGACACGATGGTACTTGCAGAAGTTGGGATTGTCAGCTAGATTCGCTTGTTGGGGTCGCTTTGCTTGCGGAATCTCGATCATTTTAGAAGACAACATATAGTCAAATATTTTGGCAACATCTTCATCGGGGAAAGGATATTTCTTGTTTTGCCATTCTTCAAGAGTTAGGCGTTGCCTCTCCATCCGGGGTGCTTCTGCAGGTGATTGTCCATTTGCTGGGACTTTTCCTTTTGCAATTGGCACTTTGACAGGAGCAACATCTGTAGTCATTACTATGAGACCATTCCCCATTGCTGTTGGTAGATACCCATGTCTTCGTGCTTATTTTCAGTACATCGCTTCTAATTACCTCAACAACTGTTTGACGTTTCATTCGAGAATGAACTTTGCTCCGAAGATCCTTTGTATCTTCTATGATAATTGGGATATCTTCTTTTTTATCAACTCTCTTCCACACCATTCGACTTCTTGGAGCTTGACTCAATCTTGATCGCACCGATCTTCGAACCTTAATTTCTTCTTTCTGAGTGCCAAGCCTATCAAATACTGATCTTCGCTCAGA
The DNA here is from genome assembly GCA_023653495.1 of Melastoma candidum. Taxonomy (NCBI): domain Eukaryota; kingdom Viridiplantae; phylum Streptophyta; class Magnoliopsida; order Myrtales; family Melastomataceae; genus Melastoma; species Melastoma candidum. The sequence continues at coordinate 11,142,893 of CM042885.1, read as the reverse complement.
CGGGGCTCCAAGTCGATCAAATACCGAAGTTCTAGTCGATTCGGTTGTAGTTTTATCATCAGCCTCGATGTATTGAGTTGAAGCCATCTTCACTACATGATTGACGGGCTTAGGAGTGTCATGCCCAAGGCCGAATTTTGAGTTTTGTCCATCACTTCCTGGATTAGCTTCTTTTGAAGCAGCCCCAAGCGCTTTCAAGTCCTCTGTGTAGCCGGCCGCAGATATTAGACTGAATGCATTTGGAACAAATCCGTTGGTGCGCCTGTCAGGCAATGAATATGGATTGATAATTGCCCCCTGTTTAGGCCGGAGAAAACTTTTAAAGGCGTACTCGTTTGAGCAATTGTCGTCATTTTCGTCACCGGCCAGTTGAGTTCCTTTGGCACCACTATTTCTTCAGCATGGCTACTCACGAAAGGTGGTTCCCCGTCTTTTCGATGGGCTCTTGGTATATAGCGCAAGATCGGCACATTCTGTTTAGACTTGTCATCCGCCCTTTCATTTTTAACTGTCGGATTAACTGAAGGTACCTCTTGTTGAATAGGTGAAACTTCTACGCCCGACTTCTTCGTGATATCCCTTCCAATTGGTGCAAGCTTCGAGACTTTTTCTACAGCATCGGTAGCCTTATTAAAGTAAAATTTGGCATCGGCGAATTAGCACTCCGCTTCCGTAAAGGGTTTTGCATCTGCCCATACCGTGTGGGTTACTCCATCCATCACAAATTTAAAGCATTGATGGAGCGTGGATGCAACGACTCCATATTCATGCAGCCATGGTCGTCCCAACAACATATTATAGGTGGTGTTGGAATCGATGACGTAGAATGTCTCTCCAGCTTCCATATCTCCTATAGTGGGGGTGAGACAGATCTTCCCAACGGCTCGTTCTCCCCCCTAGATGAATCCTTGGATTATTAGCTGGCTACATGATAAATCGTCAATCCCTAGCCCAATCTTTTTCAGGAATTTTAGTGACAAGATATTGACTGCTGAACCTCGGTCGACCAGTATTCGATTGACCTTTGTACCATAAGCATATCCTGATACAAATAGCGGCCAATTGTGAGATTTGTGACCTATAAGAAGATCTTCATCGAAAAATGTGATTGTTGTGCCAGCTTCTCGTAATTTCACAACATTCATCACTGCGGGATCTTCTGGTGTGTCAACCTTCGCGGTTGTCACTTCTTTGTCAGCATCAATGTGGTGCAACTCCTAGACAGATTTGCAAGTTTTCGAAAACGTTCCGGATAGAAATCCCATAACGTAGCCGAGGTTGGCTTCTTCAAGGACTGCTCATCTAGCGAACTCTCCTCTTTCACCGTTTTCCTAGAATACACTTTTATTGATGATCTCATCGTAATCTTTGCTCGTATAGGAGGCGTTTTCTTAACAGTCTTTGAAGACTTCTTCCGATTCCTTTTGTGAGTCACCAAAGTCTAGCCTTCTTCAGTAGATGCTTCCTTAGAGCTAACCACACAACTTGACACCTTGGTCATATATCGTTGCATTATCCCTAGACTTTGTAGTCCAATTATCTTAGCAGAATCGACAGTCCCGAATATGATGTCAGGAGTATCATTGTTTGCGACATTGATCATATTCGAAGGTGCAATATAGGCTCCTAAATCGTTCTTGTTGTCATGTACAAGCTCCATGACCTTCTCCTTAAAGACGAAACACTTCTCAATTGGATGGCCTAAGACACGATGGTACTTGCAGAAGTTGGGATTGTCAGCTAGATTCGCTTGTTGGGGTCGCTTTGCTTGCGGAAGCTCGATCATTTTAGAAGACAACATATAGTCAAATATTTTGGCAACATCTTCATCGGGGAAAGGATATTTCTTGTTTTGCCATTCTTCAAGAGTTAGGCGTTGCCTCTCCATCCGGGGTGCTTCTGCAGGAGATTGTCCATTTGCTGGGACTTTTCCTTTTGCAATTGGCACTTTGACATGAGCAACATCTGTAGTCATTACTATGAGACCATTCCCCATTGTTGTTGGTAGATACCCATGTCTTCGTGCTTATTTTCAGTACATCGCTTCTAATTACCTCAACAACTGTTTGACGTTTCATTCGAGAATGAACTTTGCTCCGAAGATCCTTTGTATCTTCTATGATAATTGGGATATCTTCTTTTTTATCAACTCTCTTCCACACCATTCGACTTCTTGGAGCTTGACTCAATCTTGATCGCACCGATCTTCGAACCTTAATTTCTTCTTTCTGAGTGCCAAGCCTATCAAATACTGATCTTCGCTCAGACGGGGCTCCAAGTCGATCAAATACCGAAGTTCTAGTCGATTCGGTTGTAGTTTTATCTTCAGCCTCGATGTATTGGGTTGAAGCCTTCTGCACTACTTGTTTGACGGGTTTAGGAGTGTCATGCCCAAGACCGAATTTTGACTTTTGTCGATCACTTCCTGGATTAGCTTCTTTTGAAGCAGCCCCAAGCGCCTTCAAGTCCTCTGTGTAGCCGGCCGCAGATATTAGCCTGAATGCATTTGGAACAAATCCGTTGGTGCGCCTGTCAGGCAATGAATCTGGATAGATAATTGCCCCCTGTTTAGGCCAGAGAAAACCTTTTAAAGGCGTACTCGTTTGAGCAATTGTCGTCATTTTCGTCACCGGCCAGTTGCCTTCCTTTGGCACCACTATTTCTTCAGCATGGCTACTCACGAAAGGTGGTTCCCCGTCTTTTCGATGGGCTCTTGGTATATAGCGCAAGATCGGCACATTCTGTTTAGACTTGTCATCCGCCCTTTCATTTTTAACTGTCGGATTAACTGAAGGTACCTCTTGTTGAATAGGTGAAACTTCTACGTCCGACTTCTTCGTGATATCCCTCCCAATTGGTGCAAGCTTCGAGACTTTTTCTACAGCATCGGTACCCTTATTAAAGTAAAATTTGGCATCGGTGAAGTATGACTCCGCTTCCGTAAAGGATTTTGTATCTGCCCATACCGTGTGGGTTACTCCATCCATCACAAATTTAAAGCATTGATGGAGCGTGGATGCAACGACACCATATTCATGCAGCCATGGTCGTCCCAACAACATATTACAGGTGGTGTTGGAATCGATGACGTAGAATGTCTCTCCAGCTTCCATATCTCCTATAGTGGGGGTGAGACAGATCTTCCCAACGGCTCGTTCTCCCCCCTAGTTGAATCCTTGGATTATTAGCTGGCTACTTGATAAATCGTCAATCCCTAGCCCAATCTTTTTCAGGGATTTTAGTGACAAGATATTGACTGCTGAACCTGGGTCGACCAGTATTCGATTGACCTTTGTACCATAAGCATATCCTGATACAAATAGCGGCCAATTGTGAGATTTGTGACCTATAAGAAGATCTTCATCGAAAAATGTGATTGTTGTGCCATCTTCTCGTAATTTCACAACATTCATCACTGCGGGATCTTCTGGTGTGTCAACCTTCGCGGCTGTCACTTCTTTGTCAGCATCAATGTGGTGCAACTCCTAGACAGATTTGCAAGTTTTCGAAAACGTTCCGGAAAGAAATCCCATAACGTCGCCGAGGTTGGCTTCTTCAAGGACTGGTCATCTAGCGAACTCTCCTCTTTCACCGTTTTCCAAGAATACACTTTTAATGATGATCTCATCGTAATCTTTGCTCGTATAGGAGGTGTTTTCTTAACAGTCTTAGAAGACTTCTTCCGATTCCTTTTGTGAGTCACCAAAGTCCAGCCTTCTTCAGTAGATGCTTCCTTAGAGCTAACCACACAACTTGACACCTTGGTCATATTTGGTTGCATTATCCTTAGACTTTGCAGTCCAATTATCTTAGCAGAATCGACAGTCTTGAATATGATGTTAGGAGTATCATTGTTTGCGACATTGATCATATTCGAAGGTGCAATATAGGCTCCTAAATCGATCTTGTTGTCATGTACGAGCTCCATGACCTTCTCCTTAAAGACGAAACACTTCTCAATTGGATGGCCTAAGACACGATGGTACTTGCAGAAGTTGGGATTGTGAGCTAGATTCGCTTGTTGGGGTCGCTTTGATTGTCGAAGCTCGATCATTTTAGAAGACAACATATAGTCAAATATTTTGGCAACATCTTCATCGGGGAATGGATATTTCTTGTTTTGCCATTCTTCAAGAGTTAGGCGTTGCCTCTCCATCCGGGGTGCTTCTGCAGGTGATTGTCCATTTGCTGGGACTTTTCCTTTTGCAATTGGCAATTTGACAGGAGCAACATCTATAGTCATTACTATGAGACCATTCCCCATTGCTGTTGGTAGATACCCATGTCTTCGTCCTTATTTTCAGTACATCGCTTCTAATTACTTCAATAACTGTTTGACGTTTCATTCGAGAATGAACTTTGCTCCGAAGATCCTTTGTATCTTCTATGATAATTGGGATATCTTCTTTTTTATCAACTCTCTTCCACACCATTCGACTTCTTGGAGCTTGACTCAATCTTGATCGCACCGATCTTCGAACCTTAATTTCTTCTTTCTGAGTGCCAAGCCTATCAAATATTGATCTTCGCTCTAACGGGGCTCCAAGTCGATCAAATACCGAAGTTCTAGTCGATTCGGCTGTAGTTTTATCATCAGCCTCGATGTATTGAGTTGAAGCCTTCTTCACTACTTGATTGACGGGCTTAGGAGTGTCATGCCCAAGACCGAATTTTTACTTTTGTCTATCACCTCCTGGATTACCTTCTTTTGAAGCAGCCCCGAGCGCCTTCAAGTCCTCTGTGTAGCCGGCCGCAGATATTAGCCTGAATGCATTTGGAACAAATCCGTTGGTGCGCCTGTCAGGCAATGAATCTGGATAGATAATTGCCCCCTGTTTAGGCCAGAGAAAACCTTTTAAAGGCGTACTCGTTTGAGCAATTGTCGTCATTTTCGTCACCGGCCAGTTGAGTTCCTTTGGCACCACTATTTCTTCAGCATGGCTACTCACGAAAGGTGGTTCCCCGTCTTTTCGATGGGCTCTAGGTATATAGCGCAAGATCGGCACATTCTGTTTAGACTTGTCATCCGCCCTTTCATCTTTAACTGTCGGATTAACTGAAGGTACCTCTTGTTGAATAGGTGAAACTTCTACGTCCGACTTCTTCGTGATATCCCTCCCAATTGGTGCAAGCTTCGAGACTTTTTCTACAGCATCGGTACCCTTATTAAAGTAAAATTTGGCATCGGCGAAGTAGGACTCCGCTTCCGTAAAGGGTTTTGCATCTGCCCATACCTTGTGGGTTACTCCATCCATCACAAATTTAAAGGATTGATGGAGCGTGGATGCAACGACTCCATATTCAAGCATCCATGGTCGTCCCAACAACATATTATAGGTGGTGTTGGAATCGATGACGTAGAATGTCTCTCCAACTTCCATATCTCCTATAGTGGGGGTGAGACAGATCTTCCCAACGGCTCGTTCTCCCCCTAGTTGAATCCTTGGATTATTAGCTGGCTACTTGATAAATCATCAATCCCTAGCCCAATCTTTTTCAGGGATTTTAGTGACAAGATATTGACTGCTGAACCTGGGTCGACCAGTATTCGATTGACCTTTGTACCATAAGCATATCCTGATACAAATAGCGGCCAATTGTGAGATTTTTGACCTACAAGAAGACATTCATCGGGAAATGTGATTGTTGTGCCATCTTCTCGTAATTTCACAACATTCATCACTGCGGGATCTTCTGGTGTGTCAACCTTCCCAGCTGTCACTTCTTTGTCAGCATCAATGTGGTGCAACTCCTAGACAGATTTGCAAGTTTTCGAAAACGTTCCGGAAAGAAATCCCATAACGTAGCCGAGGTTGGTTTCTTCAAGGACTGCTCATCTAGCGAACTCTCCTCTTTCACCGTTTTCGTAGAATACACTTTTATTGATGATCTCATCCTAATCTTTGCTCGTATAGGAGGCATTTTCTTAACAGTCTTAGAAGACTTCTTCCGATTCCTTTTGTGAGTCACCAAAGTCCAGCCTTCTTCAGTAGATGCTTCCTTAGAGCTAACCACACAACTTGACACCTTGGTCATATGTGGTTGCATTATCCTTAGACATTGTAGTCCAATTATCTTAGCAGAAACGACAGTCTCGAATATGATGTGAGGAGTATCATTGTTTGCGACATTGATCATATTCGAAGGTGCCATATAGGCTCCTAAATCGATCTTGTTGTCATGTACGAGCTCCATGACCTTCTCCTTAAAGACGAAACACTTCTCAATTGGATGGCCTAAGACACGATGGTACTTGCAGAAGTTGGGATTGTCAGCTAGATTCGCTTGTTGGGGTCGCTTTGATTGCGGAAGCTCGATCATTTTAGAAGACAACATATAGTCAAATATTTTGGCAACATCTTCATCGGGGAAAGGATATTTCTTGTTTTGCCATTCTTCAAGAGTTAGGCGTTGCCTCTCCATCCGGGGTGCTTCTGCAGGTGATTGTCCATTTGCTGGGACTTTTCCTTTTGCAATTGGCACTTTGGCAGGAGCAACATCTGTAGTCATTACCTGCTTCTTGGTATCCTTAAAAGCGGGCTTGCCCTCAGTTCTGTTTCCTAGTCTTCCTGTCCCTCGAGGTGGCTCAGGAATTGGGATACTGTTTACGTTGGTCCCAACAAAGCTTAACTCCATGTCATGAGCTTTTGTCGCCAACTCCTCGAATGATCGAAGTTTGAGCCCTTGTAGAATATATCGAATCCTTCAAAGCATGCCTTAAATGCACATGTCGATAGACGTTTCCTCTGATAGACGATCCCTACAGTTTAAGCTTAGATTCCTCCATCGCTGGATATAGTCGACGACGGGTTCTTCCTCACATTGGCGAGTATTAGTTAGCTCGATCATGCTCACCACGCGCCGCGTGCTGTAGAAGCTGTTTAGAAACTCCCTTTCCATTGTTCCCAACTATCAATGGTGCCTGGCTTGAGGTCAATATACCAATCAAAAGTGTTTCCCTTTAGAGAGTGAACAAACTGCTTAACCATCCAATCCCCATCAGTGCCCGCATTGTTGCAAGTTTCGACAAAATGAGCCACATGTTGACGTGGATTCCCCTTTCCGTCAAATTGTTGGAAATATGGAGGCTGATATCCGACTGGCATCTTGTGCCCTTCGATTCTTCGACTGTAAGGCTTATAGTATGCCGAAGATGATGATGATTTGACCTCAAGCTCGCTCTTCACTGTCTCTTTTATTAATTCCATCATTGCTTTCACTAGAGTAGGATCTTCAACAACGGACGTGTGCTTTGCCGAATCATCAACATTCATGACCCATTTTCCTTTGTCAACTTGGGTGCGCGAACTTTCTTCCATAAATGTTTTGTCGGCATTTTTACTCTCCAGCTTTTTGACAATGTAGTCCATTTGCTGCTCTCTTTCTTTCATAAAAAGCATCAAAGCATCCACAGTTTTTGTGAGAGCTGTGACCTGATCTTCATGTGAAGGAGTATCCGCCATCATCACTGGCATGACTTCAAAACCTTTAGTTGAATAGCTTTTGGGGAAGAATCCGACGGAGAGTCACTTGATGAGATATTTCCAAAACTTATCTGTGGCACAGGAGATACTGGAACCTTGTCAAAAGGATTGTCACCAGCAGTTGGTTGAGACGACTTAGGGGATATTGCTCTAAGCATTTCTTCAATTTCCTCAGTCTGTTTACGAGTTTTGGCCACAGATTGGGCATATGTCCACTTTTGAGAGCCCCCCTCTTTGAGAACATCCTTGTAAGATGGGGAAGCCTTAGGGGAGATAGATTTGAGCATTTCTTCTATCTCTTCAGCTTGTTTGCGCGTCATGGCCACAGACTGGGCATAAGTCCATTTTGGAGAGTCCACGTCATTGAGAGTATTCTTTTCAGCTGTATCTTTGTAACATGGGGATGCCTTGGGGGAGATGGACTTGAGCAATTCCTTAGTCTCCTTATATAATTCAGCAATGGTCCTAGCCTTGACCAACTTTGGAAACTTAGCAGATGAAGAGCCCTCGTATGAGAGTCAAGGAAAAGCAGCAAGTCGATTGTATGCGACAACATTCTTGATGTTGATCATCTTTGGCGCCTTGTGAATTCCTTGAAGTAAAGAGATGAGAGGTAGAAATGGTCCCACTGGGCATGCCAGAAATTTATGAACACTAAAATCTCGCGGGGAAATATCAGCGTGCAAATTGTCGTATTAAAATATGTAGCGGGTCCTATCTCTAGTCACGAATATAATACGTGATTCCTCTGATTCGATCTTTGAAGAGTAACGGTTGTGAATGGTGATCCTGAGCTCTGACAGAATTTCAGCAGAACTTCGGGATGATATATTAACGAAGTCGTCGGGGCCTATGGACGTGATCCAGCAGAGCTTCGATATCTTGATGAAGTCGTCGGGGCCTTTGGGCGTGATCCCGCAGAGCTTCGATATCTTGATGAAGTCGTCCGGGGCTTTGGGCGTGATCCGGCAGAGCTTCAAGGCGCGTTGCAGAAGGACACCGGGGCGATGGACGTCGGCAGGGCTTCAGCAAGCGGGAGACGGCAAGAGTTTTCAAGAGCTCCAAGAGCCTTCTCTCCACCTATGAGTATACCATATGTCCCTTGTGAATGAATAAGAAGGACTCTATTTATAGGGCTCAAGGCCGATTTATATTAGAAAGTTGGTCATCTCATATAAAGCAACTTCCCGTGTGTCGGGTTATGGGCTGGGCTTGAATTTGGGCTTATTTCGACCCAAAGTACTTTTGTTTGAGTTAGGCTTGTGACTTTTATAGGACCCTAACATATTATTTTATGGATTTGGATATATAATCCATAAGCCCCTTCTTAATGATTGTGTTTATAGCCCTTTGTAGAAATTGAATAAGATCCAATATATCATTCTTGATATGAGACTTATAATATGTTTATAGACAAAATTTTAACATCTACAATTACGAAAAGGTCAATGGGCTTTGCACTATAGTACGAGTCCCGTACTAAGTTCACTAGCATTTTTGTACTCTAATGGGAAATGGATAAAAAGTACGAAAGTATTTTCTACTGCACGAAATCATACTGTACGAAACTCCTACATACTCTGTAAAAGTTTCATACTGATACGAACTAAGTTCGTACTTTTGTACGAAAAGTCACTAAAGTTTCGTAGTCGACGAAATCATAGGTGCGAGTAACTTTAGCATCAGTCACGTCAACGAGGGCAAATTCATGTCCCTCATCCATTGTCTAACAAGGCTCTTCCCTTCCGGCACTCACGGGGCCCGGGTCAGGATGCCATCGAGTTTGCGTCCATGGAAAAGGTGAATCAGGATCCTCTTATTTCTTATGAAACGGAGAATCTCACGTGGAGATTAATTTTATTTTAAGTACTTGGGCATGATTTTTCTTATTACATATATTCTAAAATATTACACGGGTCGTTTATTAATAACTCGTAGTCGCATCTGCATTCTAAACGCCTCGTAAACTAATAATACTCACACTTAATGCGCGGGTTTTGGTGGGACAGAAAAAGAAAAGGAAAACAGTAATTTTTCGAAAATAATAAACCCATAATCCAAAAATTTCCAAGAAAGTCCTTGTCGTTTTAGTTCCTTATCCATCCATCCAAACGCCACGTTGTCTTCACATGAGGAGGTGAGCTAAAGAAATTTGATTAAAACTGGGAAAAAATTTCGCCAAGGTCAGCCAACGTGGATTACACTTGATTTTTCTGGATTGGTCAAAAGAAAAATTTTTACTCATTTAATAAAATTGGGTCCACGAATTGAAATTCTAAAGTTCACCATACACGTAAAAGACAACACCAATAATAATAATAATAATAAGAAGAAGAAAGATGTATAACCAACGAATTCCTTAGGAATGCAAATACTTCTTACTCGGTCAAATCGACACGCGCTATTCTGACTTTACCTTATTTTATTGTTCGAAACAAAAGTTTTGTGGGGGGCGTGAATTGTTTGACTGTGCCACCGAATTCTTGACGCAAACCAATTTTCTTCATTTAGCATCTCAATGAACTATAAGAAGATACGTGATTGAGGAATTTTAGGAGGAAAAAAAAAATTGTGATAGTTACGGGGTTTATTGGTATTTCTTAGCGAGAGGTTGATTTATAAAGAATTTCATAAATGTTATGAAGAGATAGGAAGATCCAAATAATAACAAGAAATATAATCTTCCCCAAGAATGAAAGTATCTGGCGATTAAACGTATGTTTAGTGTGTGCATAATCGATTTAATCAAAATAAATAATCGCCCAATAAATGTTCGATGATGACCCAAAAAAAAAGGAGCAAATCCTAGCCGGATGGAGAACTACAATGGCTCGAATCCGACCAAGACGACGTCTGAGGAAACTCGTACATACCCCCACCGACGCTAGGCCGGGGATGCTGAGAGTCCTGCTGATGTGCGGCCAAGAACAAGCTGGTTGTTGTTGTAGGTTGCCCTGGGAAAGGATATACCGGGAATGATGATGTGGCTGAAGAAAATGGAAGGACTTGCTGCTGCGGCCTCATGTAGGGATCTGCTGTCGCTGTTGACGCCGGAAGGGATGTCTGGGATGTGGAGACGGGAATCTGGTTTGTGATGGGCGGCTGCCTTGGCTTCACGTTCTCAGGGAAGTTGAGTTTCGCTTTGCTTCCCCGGAAGTTGAGGGCGGCTACATCGTAGGCCCTGGCGGCTGCCTCTGCCGTGTCAAAGGTTCCTAACCACACACGGGCAGCCTTGACGGGGTCCCGGATCTCGGCAGCCCACTTTCCCCATGGTCTCTGCCTTACTCCCCTGTACTTCCTCCCTGGCTCACGCAGGTTACCCGACATGGATGCAGCCGCATTGTCGTAGCAATACTCATAGGGTGGAGGCGCTGCCTGGCTGAGAATCGCTGGCCCATCGGATGTTGCCTCTCCATGAGCTGGAATAAAATGAAAAAACATTAAAACCAATGACATCTCCACCGACTCAATTCCATCCCGAGCAGGGTAATTTTAAGATATAAAATATAAACCAAGCATTCACCTAATTTAAACTTTTTAGTCAAACGGTAAAATTTTTACATTGTATCATAGTGATCTTGGGTGCAAACCCCGCTCGCGCAAAAAAGGTCAAAAGTGTCGGCCTGACCTTAAACAAAGGGCCCAAAGCAAAAAATATCGGCCCGATTCGGCTTGAGGGGTGTTAAGATATAAAATATAAATCATGCTTCACCTAATAGCCTAAGCTCAAACGGGAAAACTTACCTCTTAAACCCGAATGCGAAGCGGATCCACCTCCCATGTGCCGACCTCCGCCGATGTCAGAAACCATGGTGGCAACCGGCCTATCATCAACAAGCCGGTTTCCCCCACTCGGATCCACACCTCCGGAGGCAACATGGCTGAAGGCATTCACGAGGACTGACATCTCCCCTTCCCTGGGGAAGGTAGGGGTGGAGTCGTGTCGCACAGACGGATTACGATGAAGGGGAGGGGCGTGACCGAGCCAAGCGTTGTGGTACAAGTCCTCCCGGGGCTCCTCCCCAGTGTCGTCACGGTGGTCACTTGGATTCGCCACCTTTATCATCCACTCAGAGAAATTGGGGAAAATCTCCGCACTTAAAATTACACGGGGTTTATAAAACAAGGAGGGGAAAGATTAGATCTTTGTGGGGGACGGTGGGGCTCGTGTGAATGAATGTCTTCCGTTGACGCCGCCATCCGGAACCGTCTTTTTCACTTCTTTTTTTTTTGTCGGTGGGAAAATGTGAAAACAGTAGAGCCCTTGTTTTTCCTTGACTTAAATAAAAAAAGAAGATAAATCTTTGAAATTTTCGATACATTTTAAGTTTCATAGATATATTTCGGTAAAATGTGCAAAACTTATTCATCACCCCATGACTCTTTCCCCTCTTTCCTTTGAGCTTCAACCGCAAGTGTGCCCACCTCCTTAATCAGTACGTTAAGGAGAACGGGAGGTTTCGGTGACCTCGGGATGATTAAGATTCCCTTCCCGACTCCTATCCCCTCAAGGTAATTAATAATAATATTTCTTAAGTTTTTCGGATTCATAATTAAAAACATGGTTTGCTTTGGAATTTAATTATCCTTTGAATTAAAATCGATGTGATTTGAGTTGTCTCCTTATTTAATTTGCTTCTCAAATTTACCCTTTACTTTAATCATTTTTTTTTTTTATCGATCCTAAAAGCGTAGTGGGTGATGGCGTTAATGCGAAATCGAATGTAAATAAATTGCCGGGGAAAAACGAATGATAAAAATTGAAGTCCCTTTTAACTGTCGCCGGCCGACAGATGGATGGATGGAGGGAGGGAAGGCCACGCGAGACAGAGAGCCGACATCACCACGTTAAAAAGGAATGGAACAATTTGGGGATGTAAAAGTCATCACGTGGACTAACAGGGTTTGATTCGGCTGGTATCAATTCAATTCGGTAACCACACGTTCCGGTCAAAACGCTGTCCTTTTTTTTATTTTTATTAAGTCAGATCACATGAAAAATCAACGCGGTTTTATTAATCCAAATATTTTTTTGTTTTTTAAAAGAAAAGGAACAAGACAACATCGTCCTCAGCTGACCAAATAAAAAAAGCAATAAAATAAAATAAGGTAATAAAACAACAGAAAGGTAGGAGGATGGAGTCCCCTTCCACTTATCCATTTCATTTATCCTCCTAAAGGTCAGATCGTGAGGTCATCCGTGACGTATCCCATCCCCCACCACGATAATTGTCTTCTTCTTTAACTACTACTACCGCTGATAACAACGTGTACATGATGAATGAAAGCTTACTGGTTTCTTTTCTTGTTTTCTACTAAACCCTAAGCCAACTCGATTTTAATATCATTCTTTAGATACAGTAATTCTGGTCTACAGATTTCAGCCCAATTTGTGGATCGACGGTCCAAAACATAGACCCAAAAAGAAAAATTCATGAAGGAGGTGACCACGGATACCCACCAGGCGAAGGCTTGTTGGGTGAAGGGATCACCAAGCGACGGTATTACCAGGCGACGGGCGACAACAGGTCGATGAAGTGACAAGCGACAATCAGACTGGGCGAGTGAGGAAACTGTACGGCGAAGGACCGTGGGCGACACGGTCGATCTGTCAACTGTTAAGGAATGCTCTAGAAGATCTCGGGATCCGGAAAGAGATTGTTGCCAAGTTTGCTCATATGTAAAGGAGATATTACATGGAGGCTGATAGCAAAGGAAGCGTAATATATGTGCAATATTACATTACTTTATATACGTAGGTCTAGCTTAGTATGAATGGTTATTCTTAGGCATTGTATAAAGACACCTCTCTACAGACAGACATATATTGTCATATTTTATCATTTGAAGCATTTCAGCGTTCAAACTCTCTTTGTGCTCCCGCATTCTTGCTCACTCTCGAAGGCATCGTCGATAGCATCCATAAGTGCTTCCACTTAAGGCTGTCCATACGTTGTCTTCCCCCTCACTTCTTTTATTTTATACGGCGACCACACATTTCAACGAATCTTTCGGGCACTAGTTGTCCGTAGTGCCAGAAATTTCCGACGTGTTTGAATCCGGCTTTTTCCACGGTCACTTCCAGAGCGAATAACCATAAAAGAATTAATAATAGTTAACACACTCAAATTATTGTCAAAAGGTTTAGACTTTTCAAGAGTCTCAGGATTTAGCAAATCCTTTTAGTAGGCTCAATACATTAAAATGATTTTCTTTTTCTCGAAACAAAGAACATCTGGTGGGTCAAAGCCGGTGACCGGAGGACAGCCTCCCCCGGTCAATGGACGGAACAAATAACCCAATTCCGTTTTTTTTTTTTTTGACCTTTTCTTTTGTAACTATTTGACAAGCCCATATACCTATTTGACCGTACCCTGAACATACTCTCATGTGTAAACGAGAGACTATCAACGGCTCATATATTATATATATCTTTCTAAATGCACCCTCATAGAAATGTAGGTAAGATTTATTAAATTATTCCATAATGAAACTTAAGTTTGTATACACACGTACACGACATTGGCAGAAACTCGTGTTTCTTACTATTCGTAACCTTTTCTATTTTAGACAGATTTTTCAATTCAAAATCAGTCGAATTGGAATGTGGTGGGGCTTAAAAGGGATCGTGGACCACCCCGTCGTCTTACATAGTTTGTATCCCCCCGGTTGAGCTCCAAATGTACCTTGCGGAGCCGGTATTGACGAACTTTTTGTTAGATTTCTGCACAATAAGTAATGATTCTTATGCTCAAAATAACATGGTATGCCTAAACATTTCAAACAAATAACAAAGGTAATTTTATCCGAACCTCGAAATTTTGATATATGTGGAAACAAAATATTTATACATGGATATCCCGACCTTCTGCGTTGCCAATTCGGATATCTTCTTCACATGTCCTTCTTTCCATACATAATTGAGTTCAATGTGCTTCAAGTCTTGAATCTTCATGTTTCCTTATTTCGATGTCCTTTAGCAAACTAGTGCTCCGGCCACTAGCCTTTGCCTGGTGTATTTCTTCACTAGTGTCGTCAATCTACTTGCCCATAATCTGTCACTCTACGATCTTGTCGCCCATTAACTTTGCTCGATGTGTTTCTTGAGTCGCTTCACGTTCGACCTTAAATTGTCTTAGGCCTCGTTGGGCCCTTATCTCAATCATATCTATAGGTTGTTCCAAGGACTCGTGGCCTAGATTTTTCTATTGTGAAACACCATCTCCTTAATAAATAAAAAATTAAAATACATAAAAATTTTGATGAAATTATTCATCTCAATATCTTGTTCCATTTTTTGAGATAAATTCAATTAGAGAAACCAAGAACTCGAAAAGCAAGAGAAAGAATTAAAAAAAAGTTCAAATTAGCTTGATAAAAATTTTGTGTGTCTAGAAAAAAGATAGATAGTTTCTCCCCGTTTAACAACGAAAATTCTGGGCCTCTTGATGTCATATGTAGAACAACGGTCCAAAAGATGGGCTCGAAGCGTACAAGGCCTTCTAATAAGGTAGTTGCGGAAACACGCCAGTTGAAGGTTTGCGGGCGAGACGGCTACCAAGCGACAGAGGTTTCCAGACGATGAGAGTTATTAGCGATAGAGAAATATGAAGCGACAGTCAGCTGGGCGAATGAGAAAACTCTACAGCGAAGGTAGTGGGTGATTCGGTCGATCAATGGGTATCATGGGAAGATTTGGACAATCTCAAGACATGGAAGGGAATAGTTGTCAACATCACTCGGATACAATGGAGATATTTCTTGAAGATTGACAATATGGTTACTAAATATATGTACAGTATTTTATTTCCGTATTCACATAGGACTAGCAGAATATAAATAGGTTTTTTACCTAGGCATTAAAGACATGGACATAAACATCCCTATAGACAGACAAATACAATCTTTTATCTTTTACTTTCTAGCATTCTAGCGTTTAAAGTTCTTACGATATTGTTTCCGCCGAAGGCATTGTCAATGACATTAGCAAGTATTTCCGCTTAGGGTGTCATTCCTCTGTCTTCTTTTTTCTCATTCAAACGGTGACCACACATACAAAAGACCCTCCGATAGAGGAATGTGCAAGGTACCTTGTTCACTCTCGAGGTTGGGGACGACTCTTGGCTGCAGCTGGAGACTTCACCCCACAATGAAAATTCTGCTACGGCTAAGAGCCTTTGAACAAGAGGAGCCTAGTATTCCCGTGCGAGTCCATATCTAACCTTCCAAAAGTTATAAGGTTGTGGACATAGACTCCAAGGAGGGCTTCATGGTACTTTCTTCTGGGGTGGTAGTGCCCATGACCATGTGGTTTGAAAACGCGAAGGAACCCCAAAACCAAACGGTTGTGTTTATAATGATTATTCACATCGCGACCTAGGGTATTCAAGAACACCACATGACCAAAGAGGTCA
Source organism: Melastoma candidum (assembly GCA_023653495.1). Classification (NCBI taxonomy): domain Eukaryota; kingdom Viridiplantae; phylum Streptophyta; class Magnoliopsida; order Myrtales; family Melastomataceae; genus Melastoma; species Melastoma candidum. The sequence goes on along the minus strand of CM042885.1, from coordinate 11,126,995 downwards.
GTCCAAACAGAGTCCTTCATGGGACTGAAGACTGTCTCACCACGGCTCCGTCCGAGACCTTTACCCTTCTAGAAGGAGCTCATTGTGAAGGAGATGAGACTTTGGAGGGCGAGACATCATGTCAACCTGGTTTTGATGATGAAGTTAAACAATGCGTTACTGATGGTCAGAAGTAATGTTTCACGAGTTGCGTGCTTATCCCTAATGAGGAGCTTGAGCAATGTGTTGCTGAACCACATCTAGTACCTGTTATATGTTGCTGCGTTACAGTAAGTTGTTGCTGTGACATTACGTATACATATTAAAAATATGGAAACAAATTTTTAATACCCACGTTTTATTTTGGGTTATCTCAGATTATTCATCTGAGTGTCCAAATTCAATTAATATGGTTATCTGATCTCATTTTATACATTTAGTAAACTAAATATTGAGAGATTGGGTTACCAAGTTTATACTTAGAAACAAAATACTTTGTTCTGCAGCAGTCCTATGCTGTAATAGGATAAAATCAAATATCATATAAGTTTGTTTATGACCTTATCTCAATTATCGATCAGAGGAGAACATCTTTAGGATGATTTGTTTATAAGACCTGGAAACAATTAATTTGTTTCGGATAACAATAGTTTAATTGATGATAGTTACCGTTGGGGACTTGGCTTCTATGGTACAGCGAACCGTTGAGCACACCGTTTCTGAGTCCTGGCTGCCAGTTTTGGCAACAAATCTCAAAGATTGCCTGGACGTCCTCTATGCCTCTTTCTCCATTATAATCAGACTAGGGACGACATATCTCATTGCCTTTGTGCGTCTGAGTGGTCTAAGTGGTCGAAGTGAGCTTTGTGCATCGACGGAGAGCGGAAGGTGCTAAATGTCTCCTAGTTCTTTCTCTTGCAAGCTGCGTGTGAGAGTGTCAAGGGGCTGAGGTAAGACCCTTTGATCGTCGTGAGAGGGACTAGGTGTCCTCGGTGCATTCAACGAGCGGCTGGCGAATCGTCTAAGGGAAGCTAAGTAAATACCTGTTCTGAATTCAGTAACCAGTTGCTAACGCATCGGCAAGAAGCCGTTCTTGTCGTGTCTCTTCGCAGGGATGTCTCGAACCTACGGAGTTTGAGCAGTTAGACACGCACTTGCGGGTGCTCACCAGAAGTCTCGTGCCTGCAGGGTAGAGCAGAGTTGGGAACGCAGCCGGAGTGGAAAGAGGTCCTCCCGAGCAGAGGGGTGCTGTGCATAAGTCTTGAACTCCTGCTGACGGACTGTAGAGCAGGTTGCGTGGAAGTCGCCAGAGTAGAAAATTCCACCCTAGGCACTGGGTGTGTAGTGCAGTGAGTCACGACTGTGGCAACCGTGCACGTCCGAACTGAGTGTAGGACGGATACCGCGACTTCGCTGAGTGAGAAGTCAGGTTCTGCTGAGTGAGGAACCAAACCTTTTCTTTTGTTTTTCTGTGTGATCTAAGTGGTTATCTTTGTGGTTGTCTCTTAAATACTTACAGGCTCATCTTGAGAAGAGACAGAAACTGTGTGGAAATCCTCTGCTGAACGACTAAGTGCTGAAGCAATCCTTTGCTGTGAATCAGAAACGAGCTGCTCTTTGAGAAGTCTTTCTGTCACTTTAAGGATTATTATCTAAGGATTTATACTCTAACATAACGTTGTCTGTGTGCTTTGATAGACAGGCTTACGTTTGAGTGACAACGTTCTGTGTGGAATCCATTGAGCTACCAACTACTGAGTATAAGTATCATTCTGCTGGAAACGAGAAGACGTCCACTGTGTGAGGAGCGGATCGTTGCCCAGAAGTGATCATCTACTGTAAAGGATTCTAAATCTCACTTTGTGAGAAACCAAACGCCTAGTGCAAAGGCTCTTTGCACCCTATATAGTGAAATCACCTCGTTGGTGGAAAGTGGACGTAGGTCGATTAAGACCGAACCACTATAAATTACTGTGTCCATTACGATCGCGCAACACTCGTACGAAAACCTACTCGACAAAATCGTAACGGTTACAGCGAAGCAGATCTCATTCTGAGAAACGCTCTGCTGAGATACAGTACGCTTCCGCTTACACTGAGAAAAGGGGAAAAAGTTATAAACACTAATTCACCCCCCTCTTAGTGTTCGTGAACAATCCAACACATCACTTGCGTAAGGTGGTAGACATAGACTCTCGAGGGGGGTAAGGTGGTGGACATAGGTCTTGGATGAGAAATGAAAAGGCTAAAGGCTGATAACCTTGATGTTTTCAAAAGTAACGGATTGAGGAGAAAAGGTCAATTCGAACATCACTATTTATAGCGAGGTTATGAGAAAAATAAAATCTCTGACATGAGGTATTACTACGAAGATCTCGGGGATTCTAACATATGGATTTTGGATATCTCAACAGATATGTCTCAGGGATATCAATGGTTGGGGATTAATTTAATTGCACACGTTACCGGGAGCAGGAAGAATAAATGTTGGGTCTTTTTTTAGAAGAGACGGATTGCAGTCCCTAATTCCATCTTCCTTGAGGGGCGCTTATATATGTTTAACAACGAAAATTTCGGACCACAAATCTTGGTGTAATCTGTTGATCAACGGTCCAGAATACGGGCCGGAAGAGTATAAGGCCTCTTAGTAGGGTAGTTGTGGAAACACGCCTAGCGAAGGCTTGCGGGCGAGACGGCTACCAAGCAACAAAGTTTTCCAGGCAACAAGGGTTATCAGACGATACAGGAGGATGAAGCAACAGTTAGCTGGGCGAACGAGGGCGACACGGTCGATCAGTGGCTGTCATGGGAAGATTTGTCTCGAGACATGGAAATGACAAGTTGCCAAGATCAGTCGGATGGAAATGATATATTTCGCGAAGATTGACAGTATGGTTGCTAAATATATGTACAATATTTTATTTTCTGTATTCACGTACGACTAGCGTAATATAAATAGTTTTTTTCACCTAGACATTAAAGACATCAACACAGATAGACAAATACAATCTTTTATCTTTTACTTTTCAGCATTCTAGCGTTCAAGTGTTCATGCGATTTTTTTTTCCACCGAAGGCATTGTCAATGGCATTCGTAAGTATTTCTGCTTAGGGTGTCATTCATCTGTCTTCTTCTTTCTCATTCAAACGACGATCACACACATATAAAAGACTCTCCGAGTACCAATTGCTTGTAGTGTGCCAAAGAATTCCGCCGTGATCGGATCCGATTGTTTTAGCTGTCACTTTCAAAGTGAACACTCCCAAAAGGTAACAGAGGCGTGTGGTTTCCCTCCCCTGGAGGGTAGTGGAGGCGTGTATTCTTAGGCTAGGTGGGAGATTGGAGTACACGTCAAGGAGGGACTGAAATCAGGCATCAATGATCCAGCAGTGCCGATTGTAGTGGCAAGGGCCACCGCTCGACTCAATCCAACTATTTTATTGTATCAAATTCAGATAGCTTGTCTTTTCCTATTAAAAAGAATCCTACCGAATCAGAAAACAATGAAATAAGTTGGGCAAAATATACGTTTGTGGCATTAACTTTGAGTTAACTTTCTTTTTTGTCATTAATTTAGTTTGTTATATAATTTTGTCACAAACTTTTGTTTTAAAAATAATTTTGGCCAATCTTGAATTTTTTATACCTAAAGCTAAACAAGACCTTAATACAGTCTGACCCGTGTCATAAAAGAAAAGTCATGTTAAATCATGTTTGGCTTTCACGCAATAAAATTCAAAATTGACCAAAGTCAAAATAAAAATAAAGTTAGTGACAAAGTTATTTAATAAACTAAATTAATGACAAAATCAATATTTTGCGATAAGTTGATTCATAATAACGGGATATTAGATATTTAATAGTTATGCATCTCCTCACTTCACGGATAAACACATCGAAGCAAAATGAGTACGGCAGCCATTCCCTAAAGATTGTTCGTTCCCAAATGACGCATCTTTGGAAATAATTGGGCAAGTAACCCACCAAAGTCGGCCTTTGTAAGGCCGACTTCAGTGCGGTCTGAGCAAAGTCAGCCTTTCAAAGGCCGACTTCCACTAACTTAAAAAAAAAAATATAAGGCCGACTTCAATGCGGTCTGAGCAAAGTCGGCCTTACAAAAGCCGACTTTGCTAGGTTTAAAAAAAAAAACAAACTCGGGGAGACAGAACTCCCCGAGTTAGAAGTGCCGCCAGCCCCTCCGCCCCCCGCCGCCTCCAAGCCGATTGCAGCCCCCTCGTCCCGGTTTTCCGTCTCCGAGCCCGTGCTTCCGTCCCCGTCCCCGAGCGCGTGCTTCCGTCCCCGACCGTGCTTCCGTTACCGAGTCCGTGCATCCGTCCCTGTTCCCCATGGTCCTCTTTGGAGCCATCCCGTCGCCTTCCGTTCCTCTGAAGGTAATAGCGTAATTTTATGTTTTTTATAGTTAATTACCGTATAATTAGTTGAATTAATTGTTATTTATGATTAAGTATAATTAATTAGTGTTAATGTTATCGTATGAAAATTATGGTAAGATGTGGTTTACAAAGGATAGGAAAGTGTTTAATTGACATTTTCGAATCTAATTACCTACTAAAGTGTTTAATTGACCGTTCAATTGATTTAGGTGTTGTATTCCAATGTCGCTAAAGTGTTTAATTGACCGTTCAATTGATTTAGGTGTTGTATTCCAATGTCGTCGATTGAACTATTGATCTTTAATAACGGAAATACCGTCAATGGAGCTGACGGAGTTGGTTATGAAAATGGTTCAATATCAAGAACAGAAATTCCTAAATTTGTCAATTACGAGAATTTTGAACGGTTGATATGCGAAGCTATCGGTTTGCAATCGGCAATTTCATTGCAGATAGCGCATAGGTATCCCGTTCTGGCGTTAAATAATATTGGCGTACAACATTATCTTGTTCCTATTAATGTGGATAAAGATGTGAAGTTGCTAGTTAAGTTTGCTATTGCAAATCCACGGAATATGCAACAAATATATGTGTTTTCTGATGTATCGGTGCCGGATGTTCAAGCTAGAAGGGTGGATGTTGAGCGTAATGTGGAACGGCATCGTCATATGGGTGTTCGTCGTCAAACTAAAACTGTAAAGGCTAGGATGCTTGCCGTACAGACTAATGTGGAAGTGGATCGTACTGTGGTTGAGGAGGAAGTGCAGCGTTGTTTTCCGGGCGAACATTGTTATAATATTCCGAGGGAAGTTGATCATAGTATGGAAGTTGTAGCTGGAAACGAAATTGTCGTTGCTAAAGTAGAGAGTAATGATGCTGTTGGAGAATGTTCTAATCCTCCGATGGAAGATGAAGGCAATGTGAATGAAGATGTGATGAATTCTGACCCAGATGTTGACACTGATGCAGAGTTTTTTAACGATGTGAATGCCGGCAATGAGATGTCGGATGATGAGAATGTGGACAATGATATGGTTATGGTTGTTGAATCTGGTGAAGTGTCCAGTTCGCGAAGTCGGTCGAAGGAGAAGGAGAAACCTCTGTCCTTTTATAGTGAATATCTGGATGACGTACATGAGAGAGTTGAGTAGTGGGATTTCCATCCTCTTGTGGACTTTTCTGACCTTATTGATGAATTTCAAAAGGGAATGCGTTTCAAGGATAAGAAAATGCTTATCCAGACGGTGAACAACTTTCATATTTTACGGCATTGCAATTATGAGGTTGTCAAATCCACGAAGACATTGTGGAATATATGTTGTTCGGAATTCGAGAAGGGTTGTAAGTGGAGGTTACGGGCGATACAACCAAAAGAGGATGACGAGTTTGAGGTGAGAATAGTTGGTGAACCTCATAGTTGCGTAAATCCCGTATTATCGCGTGATCATGAACGTTTGGATTCAAATTTCATGGAACCTATGTTCAGGACGTTTGTAAGTGATAGTCCGGAAGTTCAAGTTCAAGTTCTTCGCAACTTAGTGAAGGAGAAATATGGATACGACGTGCCAAGGAGAAGGGTGTGGGATGCGAAAAGGAAAGCTATTGCGTGGTGTTATGGCTCGTGGGATGAATCATACAACGAGTTGCCACATTTGCTGAATGCAATTCGTGCCTCTAATCCTAATAGTTGCGTTGACTAGGGAGGTTCATACATGGTTGGTGATTCGCAGTTTGTTTTCCAGAGAATATTTTGGTATTTTGGTCCCTCAGTAACGGCATTCCGATATTGTCGCCCCGTAGTTAGTATTGACGGGACTTTCTTGTACGGAAAATACATGCATAAGTTATTGATTGCTTGTAGTTTGGATGGCAGCAACCACATAGTGCCTCTAGCATTTGCAATTGTAGATGAGGACTGGTTTTTGAAATGCCTTAAACGGTACGTGGTTGGCGATGATTGTCCGGGATTATGTTTGATTTCAGATAGGCATTCTGGTATTCTAGCGGCGGTAAACGATGTTGAAGTAGGTTGGACGCCACCTTTTGCACAGTGGAGGTTTTGTATACGGCATGTAGCTAGCAACTTCAACACGAGATACAAGAATGTACGTGGAAAGAAATTGCTTGCTATTGCTGCAAGGAAATGTATGCCTCCGAAGATGAAACAATATTTGCGTTACATTCTCAGAACTATTCCAGAATCATCCGAGTTTTTCGACGAGATGGATAAGTCACAATGGACTCTCAGTAACGATGGGAGCCACCGTTGGGGTATAATGACGACAAACTTAAGCGAGAGCTACAATGCTGTTCTAAGGGGTGCTCGATCGCTTCCGGTATCTGCTTTAGTGAGGAAGACCTTCTACAATTGTTGTGTTTATTGGATCAGTAGAAATGATGAAGCTGATGCGGCGATAAGGAAGGATGAGAAATTCACTAAAGTTGCCATGAATCATTTTCAAAGAGGAATCAGGAAAGTCAGAAATCACCAAGTCACTCTTTTAGATCGAAGTGAAGGTACGTTCGTTGTCACGACCCGGGGGAATTATAAGACAAAAAACGTCTTCCTACGACACCATAGGTGCACCTGCAAGAAATGGAAAACCTATCGGATACCATGTTCTCATGCCCTTGCTTGTTTCGCCTATGTTAACGTGGATGGCTCGGATTCCATTCACAATATTTACACTTGGGCTAATCAAAAGGCGATTTACTCATCCACATGGCATTCATTTGATTGTAAAGAAGATTGGGATGCATATACATTCCCAAATGTCGTTCCGAATCCAGAAAGGGCACGACAGAAAGGGAGACCCAGATCTACTAGAATTCACAATGAAATGGATGTGAGGGAACGGAAGAAGAAGTTGACTTGCGGTCTTTGTAAACTTGAGGGACATAATCGCCGTAGTTGTCCAAATAAATGAAACTGTAAGGTTATATGTAGGTTATCTTTCATTATACTTGATATGTTTCATTTCTACGTTTATTATATGGACGTTATACTATGGAACCGAGACTTGATATGTTTCATTTGTCTTGTACAGAGGTATGGAGCCAGGACCGCAGGTCCCGACTGTACTGCACTCCCAGCAGCATCATCGTTCTTCTACTGTATGGGATTCATCTTATACGGAGGTATGGAGGTCTTACTAAATATTTTGTATATTTTGAGTTATGTTACTAATCATTGTGAAATTTCTTTTTCATGCAGAACAATGTTTTGAAATGTCGCCATCATGAAAGTAGTGTAAAGAAGATCATTCGAGACCGCTGGATGGATAGATACCTACGACAGGCTGGCTTCTTTGGAGTTGCGAAGCTACCATTCATTTAGCTAGATCATGCGCTAATCACGGCATTAGTGGAGCGATGGAGGCCGAAGACTCACACTTTCCACATGGCGCATGGAGTGATGACCGTGACATTGCAGGACGTGGCGATTCAGCTAGGATTGCCCATTGAGGGTGACCCCGTCATCTCCTACACCAGCTTCGACTTCGAAGCGGTTTGTGCTCATCTACTAGGGGACGTCCCGGGAAGAAGTCAGATGAAGGCGGGAAGGGTGAAGATGAGTTGGTTGGCATCCCGTTTCGACGTCTTAGATCCACATGCACCGGAAGAGCAAGTACGTATGCATGCCAGGGCATACATGCTGCAGCTTATAGGATCGATGATTTTTCCGGATAAGTCGGACAACCTAGTGCATCTGATGTGGTTGCCGCTGTTGGAGGACTTCGAGTTATGTGGTTCTTACAGTTGGGGATCAGCTTGTCTAGCATGGCTATACAGATAGTTATGTCGAGCAGCAGACAAGAAAGCATCTCAGATTGCTGGTTGTTTAGTGTTGCTGCAGACGTGGGCGTGGAACAGATTCCCACACTTATCTCTCCTAAGACGTCGGAGCAGACAAAGGCAAGGAATGCCTCTTGCATATCGATGGGGAGCATCTCTCGATACGACTGCTGTGGCTACGCATGTCTTATCCGTTATCAGAGAAGCACTTGATAGGCAGAGTTCCGATCGGGTATTTCCCTTCGACTTAATGTTGATTCAACTTCTTGTGATTGTCGTTGGTTGGTTGGTTATGTTTGTTCGTTTCGCAGGTCGTTTGGCATCCATACACGGATGATGTCCGTGCCAGACTTCCTGATTATTGCTTGGACGGTGAAGAAAGCTAGCGAGCACGTGTGCCGCTGATCTGCTTCTCAATTGTCGAATGGCACTACCCGGATAAAGTCATTCGACAATTTGGAGACGAGAAAATAATTCCTGGGGAATGCGACGCTGAGACACGCCTCCACCGGATCGACATGCGTGGCAAGTCATCGGACAATTGGATGCACATCCACGCGGACTACATCCAGTTGTGGCATCACCGGAGTAGCCACGTCGTTCCTTTACATTGGGAACAAGACGAGGAGTATACAACATGGTACATGCATCACTCCCGTCCACACTTATCTCACACGGGCGTAATGCTGAGTATAGTGGTAAGTACAATAACTATTTACCTTCATTAATGTATAAATTGTAGTGATATACTTTCCTCGGAGACGCAACAAATGAGGGACATCTTTATCCGATCCGCGAGAGGTGATGCTTCTAAGTTAGAGCACATCGCCGGTATTTCTCGCTGGGGCCATAACTTCTTGCGAGAATTTACCCCGATGCGCTTGTATGGACATGCTAAAGCGCCAGCGGCTGACGACGAGCTTGAAGCTGAGCCAGCCGATGAACCTCACTCGGAGGAAGACGAGCAGGAAGAGGAGGAGGAAGAGGAGGAGGCCGAGGAAGAGGAAGAGGAGCAGCAGGAGGAAGAGGACCTTGATGAGCAGCGAGACGTTGATATGTTTGACGTCGATGCGTTCGTCGGGCAATCGCAGGAGCAGGAGGTATATCCGTCTCTTGTGATTGATCCGACTCCCGTTGATGCCATTAGGACTCCGGCGTTATATGCATCTACGTCGTCCACTCCCGAGGCACCAAGGAAGAGTAGGAGGGATCGACCACCCGTTCGTGATGCAGAGGATTCTTCTCAGGTTACGCAGATGGACTCTCAGCGACGGTGGGGATCATTCTTCTACTCTAGGCGCTCCCGAAGGAATTAGGATCATTTAGACTTCTCCTATGTACTTTCTTTTTAGTTGGTTGTTTTACTGGCATTACGAATTGAGTTGAATTGAGTTGAGTTGAATTGAATTGAGTTGATTTTGATTGAAATGAGTTCAGGTACGTGGTACAGGTGTGTGATAGGAATCGAAGTTTTTTTTTTTTTTAAGTTCGGAGGGAAGTCGACCTTTGTAAGGCCGACTTCCTCTGCCATAAAATTCTTTTTTTCTAAGTTACTCAAAGTCGGCCTTACAAAGGCCGAATTCCTCTGCCAATTTTTTTTTTTTTTACTTAGTAGAAGTCGGCCTTTGTAAGGCCGACTTCGACTCTCGGAAACTAAAGTCGGCCTTACAAAGGCCGACTTCCACTAACTAAAAAAAAAAAAAAATTGGCATGAACCAAAATCGGCCTTACAAAGGCCGACTTTGGTGGGTTACTTGTCCAATTATTTCCAAAGATGCGTCATTTGGCGAAATAATTCGCCAAATGACGTCATCATAGAGCAAAACTCAAGAAAGGCTGGAGCCAACAAAAACGACCAAATAACCCAAAACCGTATCCTCCTGTATTTCCGTTTTGGCACTCATCGAAGATCACCGGAAAAGTACATCGAAATGTTTCCCCACCAGTTCCAAAGGAAATAAAAAACAAGCTTAATTAGATACAAAGTGCGCATCAATCAACCCGTGTGGGATGTTTTACAAGAATATCGTAACCACCAATGCAGTAAATCTACCTTTTCTTGGCCGAGAAACCATGGCCATCTATAACCATGGATTTAACAGGCGATTACCCTTTGAATCCTCTTCAAGCTCTCAATGCAGCCTTGTGGACCATTGTTTCTTTGTGGATTTGGCGGCAACTTTTCTCGACGAGATCGAGGAGCTTCTCCAAGTTTGTCGCCCAAGAATTTAGGACGTCATTGCTATCCTTGGTCGTCTGAAAACTGACTATTCCTATAGGCCTGTCGATCTTTGCCACAAACTTGGACACAACCATGTCGGAAAGATGCTTCTCGGCTTCCTGTGTGTGGCTTTTGTTTATTAGACACCATTATGCATCAAACTTGTCACAGCTACTAGATTTTCCTGAAAGAGGAGAGGACGAACCGGGATGCTAAGGCATAGCAGCTCCGCGAGTCTCTGTAGTGTAATCCTCGAGTAGAACTTTGAAACGACAATAATGTTCTGCAAATGAGATACATTAGAACCCCATTGAGTAAACGCTACGAAGAATGATGATTTAGAAGCCATTGAAAGACAATGGGATGATCTTACATGCTCAATAATTCTCTGCCTCAGGTCTTCAGCGGCCTTCTCACCAAGTGAACCGCCAAGAATGTTCTTCTCATTGTCAAAATCATCCTTAAATGTATTCCAAAGGGCTGTCCACTGGATGACTTCCATCGTTACTAATTGCTTCAAAAGTAACCTTCCCAACAAGATGGCCACAAAGTAATCAATCAGAGCTATGTACTTTATATTTGCAGAAATGTTCTATATGCACAGCATTAGAAACGAACCATATAAGCAACAGCACCTGCTTTTGTCCTAGCTATCCTAGGTTTCGTTGAATATATCAACATGCATACCTAAACTGAGCGATTTCGGAAAGATTTTTGTCTTCCAGAGTTGCATTGAGAAGACTTGACTGCATCGGATCATGCGGAGAAAGGACCAGGTACCAGCAGATCTTTCTCAAAACCTACATTCAATTAGTGAACATCATAAGCACATTGATTGACTGATAATATAGAAATGGCGAAAGCGACTTTGTCAGCCAAGAAAGGTAAAAAGGAGACTCACCGGTGTCCATTGTTGTGGATTCTCCTTGACAGATGGAATCTCATATATGGACTTGTAGCACCGGCATATTTCCAGATAATCATTGTTATGCGAGTAGTATCTGCAATATGATGTATTATTCTCAACAGAATTCTGAAGGGTAATCACATGGCCCAGTACAAATAGACAGATATCTGCGGATCTAGAAAATATCAGGTCAGTTGATTCTATAAATATACAATAAGGATATCATGTTAGTCCAATCAGTTTTTCCAATCACCTGATCATCAGCTCGTAGTATATCCTCTTCAGTTCCAGAAGTGATGGAATATCTGCGGGAGCTTCTTCGACAATGTTCTCACCTTCTTTGGGCTTTTTCTTCTCTTTAGATGTATCGGCATCGAAAACTCTGGGACTTATCTTTCTAGAAAGGATTTGGGCACGCACATAATCCTGACGGTCCAGGCACAAGCGGACCTATCACGCACATCCACCCGAAAAGGCTCTTTAATACATAGAAATTGAAGGGAAAAATACTGAATGGATCAAAAAGGAAGGTGTAAGTTCTACTTGTTCAAGAATAAAGGCAATTTTCTCAGTCTTTGCCATTGCTCCGAATGTTTCAACCTGCGATCAACTCCAGCATAAATTGATCAGCCACAGAAGGGTTATAAATTCTCATGGGGAGAAAGAAAACAAACACATCAGCAGTTTCAATAAACTTACTGCAACATCCTGCATAAGATCCGCAGCTTCTGCAATCTGACCCTGCTCCTCTTTTATTTTTGCAAGCTTCTTTACAAGTCGTGCTCTCTCAATCTCAACATAAATCTGTTGACCATGGACATTGAGTATAAGACCTCGACAAGAAGGTTCAAACATAAAACAATGAAAAGTGAACGAAAAATGTCAACTCACTTTCCCAGCAGCAACAGAATTTAACGTTTTAATCAGCTCAATGCGGGTTTCCAGATCAGGGGTCTGATCTATATATTCCAATGCTTGCTGAACCATTGCCGTGACAGCCTGGATAGGAACAGGTAAAATTAATGATGCTAGACAAGCTGTGACTAAAGCATGTATTTCAAATCAAACAAGCATATAGTTACTGAATGCCATATTTCACAGAGCATAAAAATGGCAGAAAGACCAGAACTATGCATATCCACAATTGCCCTATACCATAAGCCTTCCCCAGGAAACACAAATCACTGGATGATAGTGGATTCCCTTGAAACCCACCTCAAACCAGCTCCTGAAGCACATCGCAGAAAAATAGTCAAACAAAGTAAAAAATAGTTAACACTGATAAGTGCTAACAACAAATAGCACTTCTACAGAGGTGAACACTTTCAATTCAGTTGAAGCACCCTCAACTAGACTCCAGTAAAACTTCCCCAAGCAGCGAGAGCTACCCACATAAATTATCCAAAATGCAGGCAGCTATCCACTTAACTCCAGATTTTAGTTCTCTACCACTGACAGACACAAACCAAACAAACTCTTCACAATTGAAGTCTCATTTCTCCTCCGATTTGCATCAAAACCGGGACGTCTCGGACTGGTTCAATTGCTATTGTCACTATTCCCAGATAGTTCACCAGTCAGTCAAATGCACATCTCCCAAAGCTCCAAACGAACCACGGGCATGCGGTCAACTACCCCCCTCACCCGCCACCACCTAAAAAAACAAACACTCCATGAAGCCGGACGGAAGAAATAGAAGTCGGGGAACAAGAACCTGCTTGAGCTGTCCGCGTCGCTTGGAGAGGAGGACGATCTGATCGTTGAGGGTCTTCCAGGCATTGCCCTTAAAGCAGAGGTCAAGTATGTCGGAGACGGCCTTCTTGGTGCCGGACACATCGCTCGCTTGTCTCATCTGCTTCTCCACAGTCAGAAGCTGCTCTATCCTCGCCTCCAGGCTTCCTCCTCCGTTCTCCTGCATTCCCAAAACGACATTAAAATAACCGAAAACTCACCCTCAGCGATTAGGGCTTGCGGAACATTCAATTTCAGAGGAATTTACCATCGCGAGATCGCAAAAGTGAGGAAACCCTAATCAACGTGAGGAAGACAGACGGTGAACCCTCCCAAACAAAAAAACAAACTTTCCTTCCCAACTGTCGCTGTGTCTGAATGAATATCATGGTTCTATAAATGGGCTTGGGTAGCCCAATAAATCAGGCCGATTAATGGGCCAAAATGAGGCCGAGTTAAGCCCATACCGAAGAAGATTTCTCCCGGAACATTCCCAAAAACCCTAACGACAATCCCCCTCCCTATAAAATCCCCAACCCACGACCCTCCTTTTCTTCCACCGTCGTCTCCATCCCTTGTTTTAGGACTAAACTTGGGAGTCCGTCTACGTTTGTTTCGGCTTGTTCTTAGCTTTTCGCTGTTTCCGTTCGTTCGTTTTTTTGTTGTTGTTTTCTTTAGTTCGGATGTGGTTCTTGTGGCGGAGTCAGTGATGATAACAAGGAAAAAGGCTTGTTGTTTCTCAGAGAGAACATTCGCAGTGGCCGCCTGAGTGCTTTCGCCCTGTCGCCGGGGCTCGAGAGCTTCTGCTGCTTTCCTGGTTTCCTTCCTTGGATGTCTGAGAACTTCATTTTCCTTTTCTAATTTTTTTGTTTTTTTTTTTGAGGAGGAATTTTTTATTGGAGGTTGATGATGATAAGAAGGGAAAAGGCCTTATTGTTTCTCGTAGAGAACATTCGCAGTTTTTTATTTCTTTATTTATATTTTTAGTCATTTTAGAGTAACCCTAACTAGGGTTGAGCATCGGGTCTCTAACATGATAATTAATTTATATTATCAATTTATTCAATTAATTAAGTGACATATTTGGAATAAGAAAAAACATATTGATTAAAGTTATATTCATGTTAATTGTCTATCATGTTATCATGTTTAATATTTTGCTAAGAACTTCCATCCTTCCAATTCGAATATAAATATTTTATTCATTATTGTTTTTTGGTAGAGAATTCTTAATTAGAATCGAAACACTAACCGCTTTCGAAACCTCTTAAACATGCTCACCCTTAAAGTTAATTGAATTAACAACTCTCACTTAAAAGAATAATGCGAATATAAGGCTTAGAAATGATCATATTTAAATAAAAACAACCGGTATATCTCAAAATAATAAAGTTTAGATTAAATTTATATATCTCTCCATCGGGATATTATCTTTTTAGAATAATGGTATGCCCTCAACATGTCGTATATCTTTCCTCCTCGATATGACAAGCTTCCTCCGGCTTAACTAGTTATGTATGGGGGGCTTCTTTTTAGCCGGGGTGTAGTCCATCTGGACCAAGTCATCCCCTTCGGCCAACACCCTCTCCAACGTCTTCCGGTCACCTCCCGACACGAGATTGGCTCCCTTTTGTCTCGTACCTGTTACACTCGTCCGCAAAACTCTAGCTGTATCAAAGCCATAAGAAGAAAGGTTTAGTTAGACTGTCCTAACCACCCCTCTCACAATTCAAGAAGCCTCCGCAAATGACTTACCGCCACTCGTAGTGTGGGGGAAGAAGAGAATCAGAGAGAGAAACAGCAACGTGACCGAGAGAAGACGCCCCCCTTGAATCATCACCCCAGCCATGACGTGATGGTGTAAATGTAACTGGATCGCGGCGTGTTTTGCATCTTCTTCGAATCCTTCCTCCTCCTTTTTATATAGGCTAAGGTTGCCCAGACAACGTCGGACGACACTAGTAGCTGACAAGGGCCTAAAACATTTTGTATGGACGCGCGATGGAGCTTGACGCGTGATCTCTGGGAGGGTCGACATCCATGTTCCTCAGTGTCTAAAGTTTGTCTGAATTGATTGAATTTAGACGACTTGATCTTAGTACGGGAAAGAGGGGAGGGGAGATTTGAAACCACGGCATGAGTTATGTCCCGGTTTCAGTGCATCAAATTGGAGGGTGGTCGCCCTTCTTGTCATCTGCCCCAAGGACAGTGATGTTATGGACCAATCACGCAGAAGAAGTCGTCGTGATCGGCCCTTCGCTGTTCCATCACTAAGCCTTTTGCCATCACCTTCGACAAGTAATTCTTTCTACACTGAAGTGAAATTAAACTTGGGTGCGGACGTTGGAGCGAACCATATACTGAGGTCATTAACTTTGAAATGCATCACAGACTCAGTGTAATCTTCTTCAAAGGCGACAAAGTCGTAATGCATCATATCATGAAATCCTTTCATGAACACGTAAGGATGGGGATGATCTATATTCATTAATTTCCCTAACTCGAATCACAAGTTTTCTTCCCCATAAATGGGGAGATTAAATCTTGACCATCTCACGCACAGATGACAGCACTGAATAATTTAGTCACTCATTTCCATGAGCTAAAGCATCAAAACTATGAGACAGATTTCCTTACCAAATCTGGGCTGTTCATCATGTCACGCTGGTACGGAGAAGTGCTCCTCGGGAGCGCATCACCGGGAGCACGCGTCGGTCGCCCAGTGGCGGGGAGGCTAACGTTTTCAAACTTTGAACATGAGTTTGTCCGGTAAGGGAATGGGAAAGACATGTTATCTGGAGCATGTGTTTGTGTTTTCCAGTAGGTAGACCAAAAGATGAAGATGATGGGCTGCACATTGTTCTGTCCTAACGTTTTGGTTGGATCCCGAGAGTGTCATTTCGCCATCTCTGTGTAGACCGACCCCTGGGGAGCAACATCCTATCAGACAAGCAAAATTGCTAAACATCATTCTTTAGCTTATATATCCAATTGTAAACAAACGGCACGTCATGCATGTCATCGACACTTAAAAGTAACGTGTCCCAATGTTTGGTAAGAGAAAACCAAATTCCGAATAGGATAAAAGATTACAGAGGATCTTCGTCGGATGATGAGACTAACGATTAATTATATCATGCCAGTTGTTTATTGTTTTCCATTTTCAACTCGATAAGCGGGATAGTGATAATGATGGGATGGGAGGGGGACTAATGGAGCAAAAGTGGGAACATACAAATCATTTTCGGTCGGGAGGCAGACAAGTTTACTATTTTGCATATGGTTAGTCACATGGGCAAAGTCTGCTTCGTTTTGGCTTCTCTCCTCCATTTTTTTTTTAAAGAAAGCCAACATGCAATTGTGATATATTTTTTGGGAAACGTACAACGTAGTATATCGGGTTAGCTTTTTTCCCTTTACAAATTTTGGGAACGTGAATGAATTTAAATAATGGCACAATTTATAATCACGATATGTGAGTATTTGTTTTAATGTACTAGGATTTATAATTCGGCAAAATATACGTTTTTGTCTCTAATTTTTGACGAACTTTCTTCTATGTTAACATCCTTTTTTCATATACAGATATGTCACTAACTTTGTGATCAACCTTTTCCCTGACTATTTTGAGACGACGTTACAGACGCGGCCGATGTGGACATAATGAAGGACTACGTGGTCTCCCAGTAAGAGATACTACGTGGAAAAGGAAGGCGACGTGAAGAGGGGTCCTTCTTTCCCCACAAATAAAAAAAAAATTCTAACCTTAATTCCAAATCTTTCTTTCCAAATTTGGCCTTTGACCCACAAAGAGGTCCTTTTTCCCCACAGAGGCGACCCTTGACCCAAAACAGGCGAAGGCGAAGAAGGACTGAGGCAACCCTGATCGGAGGCGAAGAATGACTGAAGCGACCCAGTGTTAAAGGCTTTGGGAATCACAAGAACCAGGTAGCAGCTTCTCACCACCATCGAAGGTATGTTGTGGAACTCGTTTGTCGCCATTGTTTGTACTCGTGAGTACTAGGTAGGTTAAAGTTTAAGTAGGTAATTTGGGTGTTGATTGGCTGAACAAACAAATACTATGAAACGGGTCAATCTGAACATACATGTTTGGGGTAAGATGTGTTTTTCTGGGTTGTATTCTTTCACAGGAGGCACGATAGTTAAGTATGGTGGGGTTGATGCTGACCTTTTAGGTTATTTAACTTTGATAGCCCTAGCTAAAGATTCAGAGCTAAATAGGGTTCTGAAAATGTGGTATAGGCATCCAAGTCACAGTTTGTCGCTGGTTAGGGAAATTGTAGGAGACTCGGAGGTAATGAAAATGATAAAAGAATGTGAAGAAGATGGAACTGTGGATATTTACTGTGAAGGGGAGGATGCTAGCGTGGCTGATGAGTTAGAAGTAGAAGATGAAGATCCTAATGAAGTTACTGATGAGTTATTGGAATTGGAGAAGGAGAATGGGAATGAAGTTAGCCATGAAGGAGATGAATTGGACGATAAGGAGGAGAATGTGACTGAGGTTAGAGATGAAAGAGATGAATTGGGTGATAAGGAGGAGGAGGATGTTCCTCATCCTAACCCACCTGTTCTTGATAAGGATATGCATGTTCTTGAGGTGGAGTCGGAGTATGAGAAATCAGATGTTCAAATAGGAGATGATTATTGTGGTTTAACCGTAGGGAAAAGACGGAAGCAATTGTTGTGTGAATTTACCGAATATAACCCTCACTGTGATCACAAATGTAATGAATGGAAGGCTGGATTGTGTTTTGAAACCCCTCTACAAATGCATGAAGCTGTCCGGCGGTATGCTATTGCCAATGGATGTATGCGTTGGAAACAAAGTAATGACAACAGACAGGAAGTTGTTTGTATTAGAGGTTGTCCTTGGAGATGTTATGGGTCTTGGATGAAGACGGAAAACACAATTGTTGTTAGGTTTGTGTTGAATGAGCATAAATGTAGTTGGAGTATGAATAATCGTCAAGCAAGAACAAGATGGTTGGCATCTCAATTCATGGAAGGGATTATTCGCAGGGATGGTTGGACAGCCCGGGAAATTCAGCAAGAAGTTATGGAGAAGCATCACTTAAAAGTTCCATTGATGAAAAATTATAAAGCCAGTTGGTTAGCTGATAAGTTAGTTAATGGCACCAGAGATGACCATTTTAAGGATCTTTGACCATATCTTGCTGCGCTGATGTTAAAATATCCGACTTCTACTTTTAAGTTGAGTTGTGACTTGACGCTCTCTACAGGGATGTATACAACTTTCAAAAGATACTTCGTATGTTTTGATGCACTAAGATATGGTTTCATAGCGGGATGTAGACATTTTATTGGGTTTGATGAGAGTTTTATTAAGCATAAGTGTGGTGGGATTCTTTTAAGTGCCGTTGGTCGCGATGACAATAAATGAATGTTTTTCGTTGCTTGGATTGTTGTAGAGGGGGAAAACAATGATTCTTGCTGCAATTTTTGGGGAAAGAAGAATACCTCTCCACGTCGCCTTCCTTTTCCACGTAGAATCTCTTACTGGGAGATCACGTAGTCCTCCGTTATGTCCACGTCGGCCGCGTCCGTAACATCGTCTCATAATGGCCAGGAAAAAGGTTGTTCACAAAATTAGTGTATCTGTATATGAAAAAAAGATGTTAATAAAAAAGAAAGTTCGCAAAAAATTAAGAACAAAAACGAATAATTATAAATAGGTTTTGAGCATAAAGCAATATTATTAATTTAAGAGAGTGAGTAGATTAATTAGTGGGAGCATTTTGTTTCCGGTTATAATGGTAAGCAAGATGGATCGTGACATGACTAATTTGTGTACTATTCTTCAAAAAGTACAAGAATTGCTGTTTCGGGGAACATGTGAACAAACACAGACCACGCATAATAAGTAGGTTTAGTGACGAGACGATGAAGTCACCTGTAGCAGAGAGGATTGTTGTCGGAGATGATACGGACTGGCGGAGATGAGATCGATCGGGAAAGGAAATGTAAGTCTGGATGCATTCAGGCAAGAAGCGGCTAACGGTACGTGCACGTGGGACTTACGTAGTTTACTACTTAATACTAAAAATAAGTAGTAAATTTTACTAAAAGTTGACCGTTACTACTCAAGTCAACGCAAAAGTAGTAAAAAACGTAGTAAATTATACTACTTTTTGGTCTTCTTTTAGTAAAGTCAACGCAAATGTAGTATAAAATGTCGTAAATTTTACTACTTTTGTACTGTTCACCGCAGTGCAATTTTACTACTTTTACGCTGACTTTACTAAAACCTCATTTTGTAGTAAAGTCAACGTAGAAGTAGTAAAAAAAGTAGTAAATTTTACTACTTTTTTACTACTTCTACGTTGACTTTACTACAAAAACCACACTTGTAGTAAAGTCAACGTAGAAGTAGTAAAAAAGTAGTAAATTTTACTACTTTTAACTGTACAAATTGTGTCGATAAGTAGTAAGTGTTTACTACTTTCGTTGTGATTTTTAGTAAAATTATGTTTGAGTTGGTAAAATTGGTAGTAAATAGGTACGGTTTGTCGTAAATGTTTACTACTTTAAGCATGTTTTTACTAAAATAAGTAGTAAACTGTTACTACTTTGTAGGCGTTGACTAAGAAATTTTACTACTTTGAACAGTGTTTCCGAACCTAACTCCGAACCTAATTATTCTAAATGTTGATGTGAAATGACTTTTTTGCCCCGGTTACTAGTATGTGAAGACAATAATAATAGTAACCGGGGCAAAAAAGTCATTTCACATCAACATTTAGAATAATTAGGTTCGGAGTTAGGTTCGGAAACACTGTTCAAAGTAGTAAAATTTCTTAGTCAACGCCTACAAAGTAGTAACAGTTTACTACTTATTTTAGTAAAAACATGCTTAAAGTAGTAAACATTTACGACAAACCGTACCTATTTACTACCAATTTTACCAACTCAAACATAATTTTACTAAAAATCACAACGAAAGTAGTAAACACTTACTACTTATCGACACAATTTGTACAGTTAAAAGTAGTAAAATTTACTACTTTTTTACTACTTCTACGTTGACTTTACTACAAGTGTGGTTTTTGTAGTAAAGTCAACGTAGAAGTAGTAAAAAAGTAGTAAAATTTACTACTTTTTTTACTACTTCTACGTTGACTTTACTACAAAATGAGGTTTTAGTAAAGTCAGCGTAAAAGTAGTAAAATTGCACTGCGGTGAACAGTACAAAAGTAGTAAAATTTACGACATTTTATACTACATTTGCGTTGACTTTACTAAAAGAAGACCAAAAAGTAGTATAATTTACTACGTTTTTTACTACTTTTGCGTTGACTTGAGTAGTAACGGTCAACTTTTAGTAAAATTTACTACTTATTTTTAGTATTAAGTAGTAAACTACGTAAGTCCCACGTGCACGTACCGTTAGCCGCTTCCATTGAGGCATTGCTGGGGAGCTTTTACATCCGGTGGGTGGAATTCTCGTGTTCTCAATTTTTTTCTGTCTAACATTTCTTTTAGTGATTAGACAAGTAAGAGAGTCACGCCAGTCAAATTTTTTTTTTTTTTTTCTAGAATTTCTCTAACGGCAATCCTTTTTCTTTCAAGATTTGCCTGATTTGCATCAAAAGGGGCAATCCTAAAAAACAAGATTGTAGCAAAATATTCATAAAGTTAAGCATATATTTAGTTGAAAAAAAAACTTTAAAGCAAACAACTCTTAAATTATAAAAATTGTCCAGTTTACGTATTTTATGTTAAAAAGTACAAAAAATTTTCCATCCAAAAATACAAATACTCATAATATCCAAAAAAATTATTTTCTGGCACGAAATACTTGTACACAGTTCACACCCAAAAGTTTGTACAATTAATTCGTACCGATACGGAAAATATTAGTATTTTATGAAATATTTGTTGAAAGGGAATTTCGAATACGAATCTGTTGTCATGAAATAATATAATTGTATACACTTACGAAAATTTTTTTAGTAGAAAAAATAAATCAAAACTTAGAATACGTAAATTTCGACAATTTTTTAGTATTTTAAAATAGACAAAATAGGATTGCAGAATTTTTTCTTTACGTTTGTAACAATTAATTCGTAAAGGCTGGCATAACTTAGTTTTACAAAGTTTTTTACGATATTTCCAAACTATTATTGTGTAAGTACGAAAAATTATAAGGGGACTTCCTGTTTTTTCAAGCAATAATTTTATACTGTACTGATTTTTTGATGAACAGGGAATGCAAAAAAACTTCATACAAAAATTGGGCAAGTCTATACGGATTGTTTGTCTTTACGAAAAAATTGTTTGAAGAATTTGGAATTTTTTCGAAGTAACAGTTCATCAATTTTTTCGGATTTTACGAAAATTTTGTCAACTTTTGCGAAATTACTGCCCAACAAAAAAAAGTTGAGCTCACGAGCATTAAAAGGCTCCCGGCATTGCTGACATAATAGGATAATTTTGAACATCATTCATGTCCCTGCAGGAGTAGATCACTCGATTTGATCTCTCGTGCAGGACGATGTATATGTTACTAGTTGTTTTTCTGCAATGTTTCATCCGGTGTTGAATTCAAACTCATTTTGTCTCACGTGATCGGAAACCGGATATCATATGTCCCGATTAACTGTTAATGTACAACAGTGTCATGCCAAAGAAAGCGTCCGTCGCAAAAAGGATTCCCAAGTCAAGGGACTGACAGATATGAGGAGTGTACTGTCGTAACGGGTTGATTAATCGGGACCTTATACATACCAGCAGGCTTTAGTTTGTCACATTGTGTTAATTGTTCTCTGTCTTTTGAAAACACAATTGTGCTAATTGTTCTCTTCTGCTTTGATAATGTAGAAGGAGGTAAATTAAAATATTCCAACTAACATAACTAATTCATAAATAAGGTAAGAAGAAGTCGAATAAAATCATAATTCAATTATTAGAAATAAGCAAATGAAATGATAATTCAATTATTAAAAATTCTAGGACCATCAATTTTTCCTAAACTTCCTTCCATTCGCTGGTTATCAAATTCTTAAGTTACTAAACTAGGATAGAGTTATTTGCTACACTTCTTCCAAATGTTCTAAGGATGTATTTCTTATATCGAGCTAGTTATCTCTAGGCAGTTAAGTAGCTGTAACTCATCCTAAGGTAGTAGATATATTTATATTATTTTCACTAATTAGCTCCGTTTTTCAACGTGACACCAACTTTGATTATTTCAATCAACGGTTTAACTTAAATAACTTTTCCAAGCCCGATTATATTTTCAAATCAAATTAATTAGTGATCAGGCTATTAAATGACCAAGATATGAATAAATAACAAGAATTCAAATGACATGAATAAAAAAAACTCGGTCGTTTAAAATAAAAAACTAAGTTTCATTGAAGTTCTAGGAAATAATATAATAAAAAGAAGAATCTATTTAAATTTAGGAAAGAAAAAATATACATCAAAAGAAAGAGAGACAAGAGAAGAGAAATGCGCTCTCAGTCTTCCGACACGGAAGTAGTAGCCTCGCCTACGTTTAGATCTAATATCGAGGAAACTAAAAGATTACTGTGACAATCCTCATTGGCTAGGGTTACACTTATAAATATATTATACTTTTAAAAGATTTCCTAATATTCTCCGAATCTAAGACTAAGGTTTCCTAACATTCTCTAAATAGACTTTAAATTAATAAAATAAAATAATTTGAAAGGACAAAATCAAGTAACTAATGTTCTTTTTTATCGAAATTTGGAGAATATTCAAAGTACTTAAACACGATTTCGTAGGGATTGTTGAAGTTCGCGTTCTCCCAACAGACGGATGCATCCTTCTGTCCGCAGATTCTCAAAAGACACGTCCTTCATATTAGAAAGACATGTTCTTCTCTCTACGGCCATTTTGCTCCGTTTTGTCCTAACTTCGTGTTTCTCCTCATCCACTAATATCAAATCAAGACAAAACAAAGAAACATCAATAAGAATACTTATTCACTCCCGACATTGACTCAAATACAAGAAAATAACGAAAAACTAACTTAGAAATAAACTAAATACACGATCACACAAATCCTAGTAAAATATCATCAAAACTCGCATAACTACCTCACCATTTAAAATATGAAATAACTATACTTTCATAGAGTTATCATTTGTTTGTTTCTAGATCAATAGGAAATATGTTCAGGGGCACTATGTGCAGCTGCCTTTGTGCCATGGTCTAAGACATATTGTTGCATTTTGGATTCCAAGTTACATAGAATCAAGTTATCCATTCCTTCCGGCGCCTTTCTCTGTAGCTTTCTATTTCAAACGGAGCCACAAAATGTGTTTCCTTGTTGATTTCCTCACAGAAGTTCCTCCTGTAAAGATTCAGGCGGAACGACAGATGATGCTTGTCTTAAGCCTTCAAACCAGGTCTGCGTATCAAGCCTTATGGACAACTTGTATATGTTTGTGCACACGAGTGTGATGACAGTTAAAATGGGTAGCTGGATGTTTAGGAATGAGATGCATATCTGCTTAACATTAAGGATCAGGTTGCAAAGTAAAACTATCAGGACTCTCTGAATACATCATGTTATCCGGCATGAAACCCAGACGAATTACTCGAGCATCTCATGAAGTTCCTTAGATTTTGACATGAGCTTTGGCAGGAAAAAATCTTTAAGGAGGTACTCAGGTCGATCGTATTGCTGCGCGGTATCAATTGGGGAATCTCCATCAATCCACTCCACCGGACAGCTTGTCACAACCAAACTGACAGATTCATATTTGAGACATTGATTACATTACCTTACAGTGCAAATCCACGCCACTCACTTTTGAGAGACTACCAAAAGTCCAAAATCTAGCTACATCAGCTATTCATAGAGGTCATTGATGAACTTGCTCTTGATCCACTTGAAGCTGCTGCGCAGTGAAGATTTCAACTTGTCCTCGACGGTGTACATGTTATAAAACGTCACCCTCCTCCTCCTCTTCAGCTCTGGGTTCCCCGGAGTATCCTGCCCACCATCGTTGCTGGGCCCGTTGAAGCTGTACGACTTGGATCTGTCCTCGAACCCAGACACTGCATCGTAGAGCTCGCGGTAAGCCGCAGAGTACCCGGAGAAGGACTTGCTTTTCTCCATTTCCTCAACCGAAACCAGTCTCCTCGTGGGGGCTAACTATATAACCGAAAGGTAGCGAGTGGCTGGCAGGCAGGGAGACAGGCAGGGCCAGGCACGGGTGAGTGTGGATAGGTTAGGTTGGGGTTATGAATGCATTGTCTGGCCTCATGGCAGCAAAAGAGGATTGATGATGTTGAAAATTTTAATTGAGTTTTGGAGTCAATTCTACCGAGAAGCTGCAGGGCGCCCGGGAGGGGGGGGGGGGGGGGGGGCATGTCTTTTAGTTGTTAGCGGCTCAGTGCTGAGGTCTCAATCATTCATGGAAGATATGTTTTGAAATGATGGTGGTAGTAGGAGGACGTGGAGCCACCAATGGATGAGCTTCAAAGTGATGGTGCTGGTGATGATGACATTGTGTTGACGAGGACAGACAACATCGCCATTGGGAGGGGGAAATCATGGTGGATGTGAGCCCCTCCTGTCTATATATATATATGCCTAGTGGTGTAAACGAGCCTAAACAGTAGTGGGCCCGGGCTCGGGTTCGTAAGGGAGCTCGTAGGCTCGAGCTCGAAATAGAGTATAAATATTGGAGCTTGAACTCGAGCTCGTTTTAGACTAGATGTGAATGTCACATTGGGCTCGATTAGAGCTCGAGCTTGATTTGAGGATGATAGTACTAAGTGTACATCTCTTGCTGAAAAACGATATAAAAATTAGAAGTAATGCCAATATTACATTGTTTTCCAAAGTGAGTATTCGATTCTCACCAATCTATAAGACGAAAATTTTCGATGATCGATCATGGAATAGGTAGCGTGATTTCTAATGGCTGATTCGTTTCCTACAAAATTACATAAATAATAATAAAGGTAGATGGTAACATTAATAATAACATAAAACCACCCATAGGCATAGTAATCAAGACAGACATAACAACAGGCCAGGCACGGAACTCGTGGAATTGCAAAACTATGATGTAGGACAGATCAGCAGTCTGGAAGAGTGTTATAACTCGGAACTGAGATGGAAAGCATGAAGGTATGTCCAATTTTATCACATATTAATGGGGAAACATGCAATAATACCACATCTGCAATGAAGTAACTTTGAGACCACCTCATTTCCCTATTTTGGGTCTCTTGTACCAATTTTCTTTTGACGACTAGTCGTGTTTCCTGGAACAAACACACACTCAAGTCGTGTGTATCCCACCGGCACACACACAAACACGAAATCAACCGTCCACATGGCCACGCATGGACGATAGGCTCAAAGTCTAGTGGTTCCATGGTGGAAGATATAGGCTGCAGCCAACAACCCAAGGAATTCTTTCCCGACCACACGATTTCATCGGAAGAAACACAAAAACATGGAGAAACAAAACAAAATTTAAAATAAAATAAAATCGAGTATAAAAATGGGAACTCCGCAAAGGGGGTGCAGAAAGTGAGGAAGAAGGAGGATGACTTTGACCTGTCGCCGCTGCAGTAGTGGTAGAGCTTCCCGCAACGGATAGGAGGAACTCGTGGAGCTTCTCGATGCCGGAGAGGAGGATGATGGAGACAGCCGCTACAGTAGTGGTAGAGCTTCCCGCGGCAGAGAGGAGGTACTCGAGTAGTGTTGGATCTCGACTTAGCGTTGAACAAGGCGAACGCTAGTCTTTGAGCGGACTTCGAACTCCTAAGCTCGGAAGAAGAGGAAGTGAAACACTATCACTTGAAGCCAACACTCCACTACTTCAAATACTTGGATTCTTGGATTATTGTTACAAATGAGGACACTTCCCTATTTATACTAGCTGGCCTCCTCAACCTATGGTTAGGATTATTCCACATGTACGGCTAGGATTGATCCTCTAGAATTTTCTAAACACTTCCTAGAAACTTATATCATATTCCAAGCTTCTAATATATTCTAGAATATTCTAAATTTATCTAAGAACTTACTCTATTATTCTAGAACTTTCTAGTACCTTCAAGAAACTTTGAAAGTAGTTGTTGATCTTTAACAAGTAGCTTGTCAGACGAAAAGGAGGATGATGGAGACAGCGTCGCACAGGACGGTGAGCGAAGAACAAAAAGGAATAAGGGCGATGGACCTCCGGAGCGAGCGATCAAAACAAACAAGTGACGCCTTAAGTAGAAGACATTGATTTGAGGAAATGGGTTCGAGCTCTTAACAATTGCACTATTAAACATAATGTGTTCATACAGCCTTGCGATCAGTTCTAATAATAATTTTAAGGCTCGGGCTTGAACTTGCCCAATCAATTCGAATTTCAAAACATCAATAATGTATTTTTTTTCGAATAGTATAAACATGTCATTTCGTGTTGCCATAAGTAGAAATGTTTGTGTACAAAGGCTCATAACGATTTCAGCTAAAAAATTTCGGAATAATTAATGCTCTATGCACGTTCCACCACTGCACTTCAATCTTTAGTTGAACCAAAAAAGGTGAGCAATGACTTGTTAACTTGTCCCGATGATGATCAATGAAGGCCGTGATATTATTATCCTACCAAGGCATAAAGAATATCCATACCCCGTAAGAGAGAACTGCCGAACCCGACTTGTTTTATTGAGGCATACGAGATACATGGATCTGGTGGCAGGTGACGAATGAAGCTTCCTTACCCTCTGCCAGCAGAAGAGAAGGCGCTGCAGAGTGATTTGTAAGCATTAACACATAGTTTGAATTTCTCTTCAGCCATCGACTGCAGAAAACAAGAGTGAGTTGTCGGATTAGGCCAGGATTGCAGAATTTGTACTACCCTAGCTTACAATGTCCCACCGAGCAGGGTTGGTTGTCTGAATACAGTAAATACTGCAATCAAATTCATACCCTTTGCTTCTACTGGGCCTTAGTTAAAACAGTTGGGTAAAGATAATAGAAAAAGAAAAGGAAGGACGGACCTGAGAAGGGCCCTGATGCTTGTCGGGATGCCATCTCAAGGCCATCAGTCGAAAACTGCCAGGACAATGGATGTTCAGATGCACAGGATTTTTGTAATTTGAATTAAGAAATCCTAACAAGCTACAACTTACGCGATTTTCACTTCCTCCAGTTTCAGGGCACCAGTTGCAGGTAATCCAAGCATGACCCTATCAGAAGCAGCGCCTATACTAGACGGCTCGTCGTCCGACTCCACGTCACTCAATCTTTCCCATCTGTTTTTTCTATGATCTCCCTGGTTTGATTCCTCCCTCCATTGAAACCCAGAACTCCAATTTCCGAATGCATGCATGTATGACGAGTCGAAAGACCAAGAATACCACCTATTCCCAAACCTAGCTTGGAAGACTGTTTCGTCATGGCTATCAAAATCACCACCAAAATTCTCCCTCATCTTTTCTGAAAAAAGCATCAATATGAAGGTAATACATAGTTTTCCCAACTCGTACGCAGAGGGAGCTCCCATATTCAAGATAGAAAGGCAAGGAACTCACGCTTCATTTTCTTGTTGTATTCCTTTTTAGCTTGCCAAGCAGATTTTGGCCGGCCTTTCTTACCACAACCATTCGACTGATCACCCACTACTGATGCAAACTTTTTGAATGGGTCATCGTCCTAGCAGAAGCACCGGTAATTTGATCTAAGTATTACAAGGCCAAAAATAATTTCAAGGTTCAAACGGAACACTAACATAAGGAGCAGCGCTTTTCAAAATGGACTACCTCAAATGAATGCCTAGATGCTCCGCTGTTGAAGAGAAGATCTTTAAGAGCTTTCTTCCTATCGGCACGCTTTTGACGTGTTGTGTATTTTATATAGCTCTGAGTAACAACAATTAGAGATGTCAGAAGGAAACATCCTTATACAAAATCTAACTGACAAGACAGGAGGGTCTCCCTCTATTTTCTAGGAGATCCAACATGAACAAGAGAATTCATAATTTAGGTGGATTTCCCTTAAGCACATGATCCTAAACATGCCAACTTGATGGAAAAAGCATCCAAGTCATTTGAATGTCCAATGCTATAAGCACAACTCTCAAGAAAATCTCAAAATTGACATCTCGAATGTCTTGGAAACTTCACCCCCAACAATCGCATAAGCATGCGGTTAAAGTTTCATTTTGAGTTTAGAAGAAATGACAAACCTTACAAGGCTGCTCACATTTAGATACCTGAAAAGCATACACAAAAAAAGAAGAGATCAATCCACAAGAGGAGAAAAGTACACTGAAAGTGCTCATTCTACACCACATTTCTGGCTTTAGCTTCTTGTAAGAATTCTAGAACCTTAAACTAAATCAACACCTAGCAAACTAAACTAAAAAGGCATACTTCTGATCAGATCACCCAGATCAGTAAAAAGCAAATGCGATGGCGAATATGGAAATAAAAAAGTGGCTTGACGATAACCCTCTATCCTATCCATTCAGAATATGGCTGCACTACAATCTAACTCTGCACATAAACAAGCATTGGTAACCATTAAGAACCATTTTACAAAACCAGATCTCACAAGTTCTGCAATGTCAAGACAAAACGAGCAGCACAACAATCAACAGGCTCTAGATTGGCGACATATCTAGCGGACCGATCTTATCTTCCATAACATACAAAGTTATACAGAGTGCTTCAAAATCATATTTGTTAGTCGCCTTCAAATACAAGAGAAATCTCCAGCATTTCAATCCTTTCTCAATCGAATCAGAAAGTGGGATGGCATCAGAGCAATTAACTAAACCAACAAAACTCCCCAACCAAAATATGATTCAAACTCAGCAACTTACGTTGCTCCACTTATTCTTCCACTTCTCGGACACCGCGGCCGTCGAATGTATGCCAGTGCTCGGAGAAAACGTCCACGGATTCCTCCTCATCGTGATCATCAGGCCTCTCCATCCGGACATTCCCAATTGCATGACCCGCCACCCCAAACAACCAACGCACTCAATTCCTAAAGCCAATCCCACCCCAACAAAAAAAAAAATAAAAAATCAAACGAGAATCAATCCCAAAAGCAAACAACTTCCCATCAATTGAACCAACTCTTAAAAGTAATAAATAGGGAGTTGGACCCTCCATTGCACATTGATTAGATAGGTTTTGGGCGTGTGTGGCGATGGGTCGGTTCCTTCCATTCCAACCACAGAATTCAGCTAAAAGCGATCGACTGTATCATTACTCCCAATTCCGTGAATCAAGCTAAACCCACCGAAAACACTCTACCCATCCCATTACTTTGCATCATCGACGGGAATAAGAAAAAGCTGACGATTTTCTTTTTTACATGCATACATACATATAATTTCGACCACAATTGTGCTCGAACCGGGAGGCGTCTCAATCAACGGGAAGGAAAGGAAAAAAAGAGGGATTGGGGAGAGTGAGAACTCACACGAAGTTGTCGGTCAACGAGGATTCGGGGCCTTCTTTGATTTTGGTCCGAACGAACACCCCGGCAAAAGACGGAGTGGGATTTTGAGGGCACAAACCTACCACCCCCTCAAGGGGCAAACTACGGAAGCGGCTATTCTCTCCTCCACGGGTTGATAAGTTCGCTGGTACAAAATTTTTGAAAAAATTAATCATAATGTACAAAAAAATAAATTTAAATTAGTCATAAAATAAATGTCTTTTTGTATTCTTTCGATTTTTTTTAGTATAACACTGTACAAGATACAAATGTAATCACTTTGTAAAGTACAAAATAGTGAAATTTTCTAAACATTTTTTCAGTAATAACCCGATGAACTTAGCATTTTATGAGAGGATGAACAATAATTGATTTAGTACATTTATATAATATTGTACAATACGTTCTATTAAAAATACTAGTAATTAAATATATGGTACAATACGATTTAGTAAATGTTTTTAGTAATTTATTGTACCGATGTACTAAATTTTTTAGTAGTTTACAAGAATTTTTTAGTAATTTACTTTTTTGTACAATACAATTTACTAAATATTTTAATACATATATAATACGGTACAATACGATTTACTAAACGGTAAAATGTAATAAAAAGAGAAATGAACAATAATGAGGTTGTACATTTATATAATTATGTACGATACGATATAATACGATTTACTGTATTTTTTAGTAATTTATTGTACCGTTGTATTAAATTTTTAGTAATTTGATAGGATTTTTAGTACCTTCTAGTAAACGTACTAAAATATTAAGTAAAATCGTATTGTACAAAATGGTAAATTACTAAAAAATCCTAGTAAATTACTAAAACTTTTAGTATATCGGTACAATAAATTACAAAAAAAATTTAGTAAATCGAATTATACAAAATTGTATAAATGTACTACCCCATCATTGTTCATTCATCTCACAAATTACTAAGTCCATTGGGTCGTTACTAACTAATTTTTAGTACTAAAAATATCAAAAAAGTACAAAAGGCATTTATTTTATGACTAGTTTAGGATGATTTTTGTACATAATGACTAATTTTAATTTTTTTTTTGTACAAGCGAACTTATCATCCTGTGCATGGGAGAATAGTTGCTTCCGACAAACTACACTCAAGTCCCCCCTATACACACACACAAAACATCTCCTCCTCTCTCGGTCTCATTATATATTTGTGTTTGTGGAACACGTATTGAATTTTGTTTTACGAGAGATCAAGTTCGTTGTGGCCGTACAATAATTAATATAAAAGAAAGAGAAAAGAGACAATTTATATTAAAGAACGAAGCCTTACACTTTGACGAAAATACAACAAAGGAAATGGAAGCAGAATGGTCGGATCAAGTGACAGGAGAAGGAGCAAAGCTTTCGGGCGAAGCGACGCTGTCAGGCGATGGAGGCTGAAGCGACGAGGAACCTAAGGGGCGGTTACGATATGACAGGTTAGGTCTGACAACTTGCAGCCCAGGAGTCGCGCTTGCTTCACTACCCTGCTCCACTATATTTTCAGATCTTGTCGGGGGGAATATTATATTTTTTTTTTGATAAGTAGGGAATATTATATTTACCTTCCTTATGTTTTGATTTTATTTCCGTATCTTTTATTTTCATTTTTCTTTATTGTCTTTTCCTTGGGTGGCCTTTATAAGCCCTTGCTTGTAACCCTTGAGGGCAACTTACCTTGAATTTGAATTGAAACCCAGAAGCTCATCTTATCACTCGGTGGATTCTTTGTGTGGTGAGATTACCCGAGCGTTCATTATACCGGTGGTGCGTAGCTGTATCCGGTCGTGTTGTCGTTCAACCCCGAGTCCAAATACGGTGGTGCTGTTGTTGTATTCGTACGCGGTTGCTGACACTACGGAATATCTTGGGCCTGTGCTAAGTCCACAAAGCCCAGAAAAGTGGTCATAAGTCTACTGGCCGATGTAGGATGCAGGCCTGAGCTAAGCCTACGGCCCGCATCAATATGTTGACACTATAGAATGTCTTGGGCCTGAGCTAAGTCTACAGCCTGCGTCAACACATGATCACACGATCCCACACCCACGATCCCAACGCACAACTCAGAAAATTAAAAAAATACTTTAAAACAAACTCCGAGATCCCTGGAGAGAAGTTAAGATTGAGCCACAATCTGAGGGATCGCGCGAAGCGTGTAATGCAAGTAAAAAACCAGTATAAAAGAAACATACCCTCCTTAGTAAAGGACACAATCAATCAGCCAAACACAGATTTGCATTGCTCGTCACCCTTAGACTTTAGTAGATACCTCGGCCTGGGTTATTTAGTCACCACCTTCCACCGTCCCGGCGAGCAACCGTAACCGGGGCAACAACCCTCCGCCAGCACTTCCACCGTCCCGGCGAGCAACCGTAACCGGGGCAACAACCCTCCGCCAGCACTTCCACCGTCCCGGCGAGCAGCCGTAACCGAGGTAACAAACCTCCGCCAGCACTACCACCGTCACACAAGTCTACAGCGCACTGTAGCGAGTCTACGACGTCAGCAGCGAGTCTACGACGTCAGCAGCGAGTCTACGACGTCAGCAGCGAGTCTACGACGCCTACGTCAGCCGCATCACTCTTTTTTCGTTCATTTTTATGGCTGTAAGCTTTTAAGTTCTCTTTCGAAACTTTGAATTTGTACAGTCGTATCTTTTATCATTGAAATTCATCTTTCTGGCGACCACATACATTTCCCTGTGAGTCCAATTGCTAAATATTTCCGACGTGGTCCGTTTTCGAAGCGAACAGCGGTCTGGACAAGGTACGTCCATTCTTCGGTGGTGGCTTAGCTTATATTCGAAGGTTGGCGCGTCTTTATGTTTTACTTTCTTGTTTATCACCTTTGCATGTCACCGTTTTCCATCTTGATTTGTTTGTCGTTGAGCAACCGAATCTTCCCTCCCCGTCCCCGCATCAAAAAGAGAGCAAAAGTTGGTGACCAACTTAGCTAAAATTAGACTTATGAAGTTGATTATGTCTTTCTTCTCTTTCTTTTTACCTTTTATATGTGTATCAAGTTGCAGTTATGATATCAAAATATGAGGATTGTGTATACGACTGAATCCCTATCTTGTAGGAATCATGGATATCGTGTCGTGTCCCTATTTTAGTTCAACTGGTGTGGTTATATCTTAATATATTATCTCGAGGTTATTCTCCTCAGGACACCTAGACAAGGTTTGTCATTGTGAGATCAAAAGTTAGTTCTTGAGATGTGTCTTCTAATCGAGAACGTCCTTGGGAATTCACTCATATGTGATTCTTTGGTTCTCGAAACGTGTCTTCTGAAAGTCGTCTCAAGATTATCCTTACAAATCCTATCTCAAGATTCCCCTGTCTTGGGGAAAACGTTCTCTTGCGTCTCGAGACTATCCTTAAACTAGATTTTCGATCCTTCGAATGACGTTTCACACCTTTGACAAGGCTTTCTAAATTTATGTGCCAACATTTAGTCCCTTTTTAAGCATAATGTGATGTGACGATATGTTTATTGTGTTGTACAGAAATGTTTCGAAACTATCTTTTTGTAAATTAATGCGTGGTTATTAAAACGTCTTGTCACACACCTTAGAACCCAAACGTCACATTATATGTGACTTGCTCCCCAAGAATGACCTCCTATATGGGCTTCTTAAAGCAAGTTTTCTGCTTCTCTTGGATTAATTCATATCGGTGCATTTATTCTCAAAACCCTAGAAAATCTATGATTCTGATGTGTAATAAGTCAGGTTCTATTGTGTGAGGAATCAATTCCTGTTTCATTTTCTTTTCTGATCTAAGTGATTATCTTTGTGGTTGTCTCTTGAGTACTTACAGGCTCATCTTGAGAAGAGACAGAAATTGTGTAGAAATCCTCTGCTGAGCTATTAAGTGCTGAAGCATTCCTCTGCTGTGAATCAGAAACGGACTACTCTCAGAGAAGTCGTTATTAATTGTAAGGAATCATTTATGAGGATTTATTCTTTAACACAACGTTCTCTTTGTGCTTTGATAGATAGTCGTTATTATATAGTGGAATCACCTCGTTGGTGGAAAATGGACGTAGGTCGATTAAGGCCGAACCACTATAAACTACTGTGTCCCTTACGATCGCACAAACACTCGTACGAAAACCTGCTCGATCAAATCGTAACAGTTACAGCAAAGCAGCTCTCACTTCTAAGAAACGCTCTGTTGTGATACAGTACGCTTCCGCTTATGCTGAGAAAGGGCGAAAAAGTGATAAA
Source organism: Melastoma candidum (assembly GCA_023653495.1). NCBI lineage: Eukaryota > Viridiplantae > Streptophyta > Magnoliopsida > Myrtales > Melastomataceae > Melastoma > Melastoma candidum. The sequence continues at coordinate 11,093,233 of CM042885.1, read as the reverse complement.
CTCTAATTCATTCCCTCTTAGTGTACATAAACGATCCAACAATTGGTATCAGAGCGGGTTTGCGGGAAAGCTTTCTGTGTGATTACTAGTATAGAACTCTAAGCGTGTTGCTGAGTTATAAGCGTGTTGCTGAAAGTTTTACATTAAGTACAATAAGGTGCTGTTGAGTTATAAAAACTCATAACTGAGCAAAATATCGATGCTCTTAATTGATGGTCATTCGACCGAACGTCCCCCGCTCTTTGCAGGACAACACTTGACATATTGGAAAATGAGAATGGAGTTGTTCATTAGAGCGAAAGAAGCCGATTGCTGGCAGATTATAATGGAAGGAGACCTTACGGTTCCTCCACCTAATCCCAACGATACTCGGCATGAAATTGAATGAAAGAGAACCATCTCTCTCAATACTAAAGCAAGGCACTACTTAGTGTGCGCTCTTGCTGGAAATGAATTCAATCGCGTCTCCACTTGTAAGGCCGTGAAAGAAATGTGGGATAGACTTGCTTTGATCTATGATGGAACAGAACAAGTCAAAGGATCCAAAGTGAATGCATTAGTAACTCAATACGAAGCATTCAAAATGAAAAAGGATGAGTCGATAAATCAAATGTTTGATAGACTCATCGAAATCACTAATGCCATGTAATGTCTTGGCAAAACCATTTCTAATTCTGAGTTGGTTAGAAAAATACTCCACTCTTTGCCGAAATCTTGGAAAGCCAAGAAAACGACAATTGAAGAAGCAAAGGACTTAACGAGATTAAGTCTTCAATAGCTACTTGGTTCTCTTGTCGCTTATGAGAATGAGAACAAATTTGCTGAAGAAATGAAATCTAATGCTATTGCATTTAAAGAAAGTGTTGAAATCTCCAATGAATCTGAGGGTGATTCTTCATCTGATTCTGAGAATGAAATCTCCTTAATTGCTAGGAAATTTAAGAAGTATCTTCGCAAAACTTGTTTAAAGGGAAAGAGATATGCTAAAAAAAAACCACAAAACCACTCCACAGTAAAGGTGGTGTGTGCTATGAGTGTAACAAACCTGGTGATATGCGACCAGATTGCCCATTATTAAATGAGAAGGGTAAACCTTCAAAATTCAAGAAAAATGCCATGATGACATCTTGGAGTGATAGTGATGAGGAATCAGATCAGAACGGCGAAACAGCAAACATATGCCATATGGCGCAAACTGATACTGAAACTGAGAAAGGATGCTTCAAGTCCATTGCTAAGTACCTTGTATTGTACTTAGATAGTGGCTGCTCGAGGCACATGTTAGGAGATGTCTCCTTATTTGCCACTCTGAATTTCCAAGATGGTGGTGCTGTCACTTTTGGTGATAATGGAAAAGGATGGTTAAAGGAACAAGAACCATTTGTTGTTCTGACTCCCTAACCATTGCAGGAGTCAAAAGACTCCAGCACAATTTGATTAGCATCAGTCAGTTGTGGGACAAGGGCTATCATGTTGCCTTTAATGAGAAAACATCCACTGTTTCATGGGATGATTACGTGTTTTATTGGTGAACGCAAGAAAAACATCTATATCCTTCTTTTAAGAACACCTCCGCTGGAGAAAATTGTCTTATGTTAATCAAAGACGAATCTACTCCGTGGCACAAAAGGTTGGGACATGCAAACTATGACTTGCTGTCCAAACTAGCCAGAAAAGATGCTATTAACGGATTACCTAAAATCAAGTTTGACAATGACAAGATATGTAAAGCTTGTGCAATTGGCAAACAAACAAAGCTGTTCTTTAAAAGCAAAAATATGGTTTCAAGTAAGGAGCCACTTGAATTACTTCATATGGACTTGTTTGGTCCTACAAGGACTTAGAGTCTAGGAGGTAAACGATATGGGTTAGTTGTTGTTGATGACTTCTTCAGATTCACTTGGGTCAAGTTTTTAGCCCACAAAAGTGATACGTTTACAACCTCTGAAACTCTAGTTAAACAACTTCAAAATGATAAAGGTGTTTCTCTACGAAGTATTAGAACGGATCGTGGTACTGAATTTGAGAACCATGACTTTACTTCTCTTTGTGAGGAATATGGTATTATTCATAATTTCTCATCTCCATATACTGTACAACAAAATGGAGTCGTAGAGCGAAAGAATAGAAACTTACAGGACATGGCGAGAACCATGATGCTAGAAAATGATGTAGCTAAGAACCTCTGGGCTGAAGTTATAAGCACAGCCTGTTACATCTCAAACCGAGTGCACTTAAGGCATTCTATCGGCAAAACTCCTTATGAATTATATAAAGGGAGAAAGCCAAATATTTCATACTTCAATCCGTTTGGAAGTAAGTGCTACATTCTAAGACCCATAAGAGATGGTGTCGGAAAATTTGATGTTCGTTCTGATGAGGGTATCTTCTTAGGATATTCTCTCACCAGCAAAGCATATAGAGTTTTCAATAAGAGAACTCTTATTGTTGAATAATCAATCAATGTTAAAATCGATGATTCTCAAATTGAGGAAGAAGATGCTGCTGCAAAAGCATCAAGCATCAGGATCCTCAAACATATAACTAACTGGAGAATTACAGCAGACACCTACTGAAAGTAATCCAAATGAAAACTCTGTGGCAGAAGGACAAGACATTCCTACTGCAAATACAGAAAACAATCCTGACGTCTTACAGGATGAACAAATAAGGGACCGTATTCCCTCCTTATATAAGAAAAGACATCATATTGACCAAGTCATAGGACCATTATACACTGGAGTGCAAACTCGTAACACAACAAATCTGTTCTGTGAACACTCTGCTTTTATCTCTCAAAAGGAACCTCAAGGCATTGATGATGCGCTTGATGATCCAAACTGGATCCTCGCAATGCAAGAGGACCAAAATCAGTTTGAGAGGAATAATGTCTGATGTTTAGTACCTAGACCAAATGATCTTTCTATTATTGGAACAAAGTGGGTTTATCGTAATAAATTCGATGAGTCTAGAAAGGTTGTGAGAAACAAAGCTAGACTTGTAGTAAAATGTTCGATTATGATGAGAGTTTGCTCCTGTGGCACGTCTTGAGGCAATACGGTTACTCTTAGCGTATGCTTGCTATAATAACTTCAAGTTATTCCAAATGGATGTGAAAAGCGCATGCCTTAACAGTGATCTAAAAGATTAAGTGTATGTTGAACAACCTCCTGGATTCACCGATCCAAAATATCGTAACCATGTTTATAAGCTCTCTAAAGCCTTGTATGGGCTTAAGCAATGACCAAGAGCATGGTACGAAAAGCTTAGCTCGTTTCTCATTGAGAAAGGATATAAGCGTGGAAAAATTGGTACAACCTTGTTTCTTAAGAAACAGGATGTTGATCTTTTAGTCGCTCAAATATATATTGACGACATTATATTTGGTTCAACTAATGACCAACTATGCACCGAATTCTCTAATATAATGAAATGAGAATTTGAAATGAGTCTCATGGGAGAACTAACCTTCTTCCTTGGACTCCAAATCAAACAAACTACAGATGAAATTTTTATTCATCAAGAAAAGTATAGCAAACAGTTGCTCAAGAAATTTGATCTTGAGAATGGTAAACCTGTCAACTCCTATTGGTAGCAATACCAAAATTGATAATGATGAGGATGGAAAGGAAGTTGATTCCAAATTATATACAAGCATGATAGGATCATTACTCTATCTTACTACTTCAAGACCTGATATCATGTTCAGCGTGTCCTTATGTACTAGATATCAGTCTGTTCCAAAAGAATCACACCTAGTTGCAGTCAAGAGGATCTTTCGATACCTCGCAGGAACTGTCAGCTTAGGTCTATGGTATCCTAGAGGATCGTTGCTGGATCCTGTAGGATATTCAGATGCTGATTATGCTGGATGTCGCATTGACAGAAAAAATACATCTGATACTTGTCAATTACTAGGAAATATGCTAATATCCTGGTTATCTAAAAAGCAGACATCAGCTGCTTTATCTACAGTAGCGGCTGAATATGTCGCAGTAGCTAGTTGATGTACTCAAATACTTTGGATGCGACAGCAACTTTAAGATTTTGATCTTTACTTGGATAGCATTCCAATAATGTGTGACAATACAAGTGCAATTAATTTGTCACGAAATCTAGTCTATCACTCAAGATCTAAGAATATTGAGTTAAGACACCATTTTCTACGTGACAATGTGCAAAACGGCAAAGTTGATATTCAGTATATAAATACTGAGCAACAGCCTGCTGATATATTCACCAAACCACTCGATAAAGAGAGGTTTATTAATTTACGGAGTGAGTTAGGAATTTGCAATACTAACGCCTAGTATGAAAATTAATTGAGATGTACTCTCCTTTGTGGTTTCACCTACTAAGAACTATCTTTCACTTCTTTTTGATATGGCAAAAAGGGGGAGAAGGATAAATTGAGGGGGAGCTCTAGCTCTCAGAACAGAGTATGCAAGTTGGTGCTTACTCTCAGGGAGATATATATCTCAAGCTCCTCCATACATTCTAATTATGTTTTGTCATCATCAAAAAAGGGGAGAATGTTGCCCTTTGTTTTGATGATGACCTTAAGCAACGAGTTACTTGTGGTCAGTAGTATTGCTTCATGAATCGTATGCTTATCTTTAGTGTCACAACTAGCATGAGCAGTATGTTGCAACTTTATAGTAAGCTGTTACTGTAACGTTACGCTTACAGATTGAAAATATGGAAATAAATATTTCATATTTACATTATACTTTGATTTATCTCAGATTATTTATCTGGTTATCTAAATACGTTGAATTTGATTTAAATATCTCAAATCATACAATTAGGCAACTCAATATTATGAGATCAACTTTCCAAGTTTAATTTTGGAAACACAATATTTCATTCTGATTCTTTACAACAGTGTAACAATGCAAATAGATAAAACGTTAAATCAGATAATTTTACTTATTATTTGATTTTAATAACCAATCAGATACGGTTATCTTTATGTTGATTGCTTTATAAAATATATAAACAAATCATCTTATTCGGATGAGACAGGGAAGTTACCGTTGTGAACTTACCTTCTCTGGTTCAACGACCGTTGAGGAGACCATTGCTCAAAATTTGTTCGCAATTTTAGAAACAAATCATGAAGATTGTCCCAATGCATCTGGACATTCTCCACGTCTTTTTCTTCATTAAAAACAAATCTGGTTCTCAGATTAGATTGCCTTTGTGAGTCTGCGTGGTCTGAGTGGTTGTCCAAATCTTGTGATATTTGAGTGAAGCTTTGAGGATCGGCGGAGAACGAAAGGTGCTAAGTGATCTCCTGGTTTTTATCTCTTGCAATCTGCGTGTAGGCGTGTCAAGGGCTGAGTGCGACCTTGATCGTCGTGAGAGGGACTAAGTGTCCTCCGCGCGTTCAACGAGCGGCTGGCGAATCATCTTAGGGAAGCTAAGTGAAAACCTGTGCTGAATCCAGTAACTAGTTATTGACCCATCGGCAAGAAGCCGTTCTTGTTGTGTCTTTTCGCAGGGAAGTCTCGAACCGACGGAGTTTTGGCAGTGAGACACGCACTTGCAGGTGCGTGCCAGAAGTTTCGTGCCCGCAGGATAGAGCGGGAGTTGGGAACGCCGCCGGAGGGGAAAGAGGTCCTCCTGAGCATACGGGTGCGGTAAAGAAGCCTCGACCTCCTGATATAGAGAGACAGTAAAGCAGCTGCGTGGAAGCCGCCGGAGCTGAAAATTTCACCCTGGACACTTGGTGTGCAGTGTAGTGAGTCACGACTGTGGTAACCGTGCACGTCTGAATTGAATGTAGGACGGATACCGCGACTTCGCTGTGTGAGAAGTCAGGTTCTACTGTGTGAGAAATCAATCCCTATTTCATTTTCTTTTCTGATCTAAGTGATCATCTTTGTGGTTGTCTCTTGAGTACTTATAGGCACATCTTGAGAAGAGACAGAAACTGTGTGGAAATCCTCTGCTGAGCTATTAAGTACTGAAGTATTCCTCTGCTGTGAATCAGAAACGGACTACTCTCAGAGAAGTCGTTCTTCACTGTAAGGAATCATTTGTGAGGATTTATTCTTTAACACAACGTTCTCTTTGTGCTTTGATAGATAAGCTTACGTCTAAGCCACAACATGCTGTGTGGAAAACCTTTAAGCAATCAACTGCTGAGTGTGAGCATCATTCTGCTGGAAACGAGAAGACGTCTACTGTGTGAGGAGCTGATCGTTACCCATGAGTGATCTCCTTTTTGTAAAGGATTTTAAATCTCACTTGTTGAGATACCAAACGCCTAGTGCAAGGGCTCTTTGCACCTATTATATTACATAGTGGAATCACCTCGTTGGTGGAAAGTGGACGTAGGTCGATTACGGCCGAAGCACTATAAACTACTGTGTCCCTTATGATCGGGCAAACACTCGTACGAAAACCTACTCGATCAAATCGTAACGGTTACAGCGAAGCATATCTCATTTATAAGAAACGCTCTGCTGTGGTACAATACGCTTTCGATTATGCCGAGAAAGGGCAAAAAAGTTATAAACACTAATGCACCCCCTCTTATTGCACATAAATGATCCAACAGACTCTCTTAACTTACTAACTTCAGAAATAAAAACATTGTAGAATGAACTCGATTATAGGCCGAAAGACTCTCAAATGTCCCGTAGAGTGCCATTCCATCCGCAAATTTCTCAAATGACTATGCTCAAGAGTAATCTTAGTCTGCCAATCTCATCAAGTCCCTTTGTGCACACCAAGACCAGCTATCGGCCAAGGTGATCGATCATCATAAGGGTAAAAACTCAGTTTTTCCTAACACTATCGAGCCCGGTACGAAGAACCCAACAGAACTATCAACTGGGACAAGGAGAAGTCAGGAGCACCCAAAGTGATAAGTCCATCCATCCCAAACAAGGGAAACAAACCCAACGAGCTCCGATGATTCTTCTATAGATATGTGTGCCGAGTCGCCTGGTCATGATTCGTTTTATTAATTCCAGGGGACATGTTCGGGCGAGTGGTCTCTTCTAATCTAATAAGAAAGAAATAAAGGAAGGATGGAAGGATTTAGCAATTGCAATCAGAAGTTGTGAAGTTGATTACATGAAGCTTGGGGGACCAAACAAGAAACACCTTGTGGAAGAAAGAAGAAATTAGGATCATCGTTCTCGTGGCTACAAAAGGTAGCTTTTCTTTTTCTTCATGTAAGTTTCGAATTGTCGTCATGATAGCTTCCCCGCCAACCGAGCCCCCTGTTTCATTCTTTTTCAACAACAACGTCTAACGGCTTCAATTTGCTCTTCTATCTTGACGTCCTCAACAACTCGGTAACCTCTTTCCTTTGCTTCTTCTTTTTGTCTAATTTATCTTCTTTTGATTCCTTTATTATTTTTGCAGGCAGTAGCAGTAGCGATGGTAAAACACTGGGCAGTATCATTTCACTCGTTTTAAAAAAAATCAACAATTTCAGCGGCGTCCCAAGCCAGTCGTCTAGACGACTCTCCTCTAGGCGAATGCATCCGTGATGTCTGACAACAGACGGATTCGTTCGTCCGTGGCATCTGTCCTTCCAGATGAATGCGTCCATCACGTGATCTTTCTTTTCGAAACCAAGCTCAAATATACTAGGTGTTTAGAAACCGACTTTTAATGCCTTCTCTTTTCTTTGTGATACACATGCGATTTAGTAATTCTTAATTCTCGAACTTAAACAAATCTCTACAGTTTTTCTAACCTGAACTTAAAATAGATTAGTGATGGCTCCTTCATATTTTCAAAATCCGAAGCCGTATCGTCAATGGTTCATCCATGTCTTTCCATTTAAGATGGACCTAAACCGGGATCCACCTGCACTAGATTTGGGGGGAATACTTGGGCGTTTTTTAGTGAATTTGGGTAAAAAATATTTTTTCACGAAAATTGGGAGTGCTTAGGCCTTGTGTGGAGTGTGTTTGCGCTTACTTATTCGATTGTCTCTGCTATGCATTTAGTGAGTCGTCCTAAAACTCGGGGACATCGAAGTTTAGGGGATATACCAGCCATATGGGGGATGTTGTATACATCCTTACCTGCGATGGATATCCACTAGTTCTTTGTTAGGGAAAATATCCATTTTAGATGGAACCAGAAATGAGATCTCACCCTGACAGTTTACGAGTGAGTCAACAGCCTTTAGATAGGCATGTGTTTGGAAATCATACAATTGTTATTTTCTAACCATTCGTCCGTTCTACTGAAGCTCATAGCCAAGTGGGATCTAGAAACCTTCATCATCTACTTCAACAATTTCGAGCTGGCCCCCACTTACTAGGAGTACCTCTAATTAACTGGCTTCGCCCACAAGCCGGGGATCCTTCCACTTGTTCGGAAAGAATCCATAAATTGAGAGTTGCCTTTGCTATTCATGGTGGAGTATGTCGTCGTTCATAGCCTAATCATGCGAACAAAGACAAGCCACATACTAATCGATGCCATCCTCACCTTCCGATAAATCCCTTCTTCCCGGAAGAAGGAGACAGACAAGCATCCAAACGAGCTTCCGCACTCCTTTTTGTCAGGATGATCCTTTACCCTAACATCGAGAGGTCCATATGTGTCTGAGCAGTTTATATTGTAAGAGCCATTATGGAAGATTGACATTTTGCTCCAAATTTGCTGGGAGAAACCTATCATAAGCTGACTAGTATCGATCGGCGAACTTGTCGTAGATTCCAATGACTCGATGTATCCTTGAATGCACTCTAACATGAAGCTTCGTGGACCGCTCGTCGGGCCTGATAGGTGGGGGTATCACACCCTTCTCAAAGGAACTGTACGTGACACTCTCGCATCATACGGCTCAATCCGCATCTTCATAGGCAGAAAGAAGAAGATGTCTATTATAAGAGGAGGAGAGGTCAGTGGTAGAGCGGTTGGCTATTAACTGACTGGTCGTAGGTTCCAATCTACAGACGTGGTTCCTAACACACTTGAAAATTCTTGGGTATTTGATGTGCCCCAACCACACTCCAAGTTTGATGCACCACATGGCCACTCATGTCTTCTTTCTGAAAAGAAGTTTCGATGGCGTTCGCGATTTCTTTGAGACCCTCACGGAGGATGATTTTCACGACATGGCTCTCTGCTTCCAAATGGTCAATGTGCTCATGGACTCTGCAAAGGGTGCATACATTCCCATATTGGGAATCGAGGGATCGTCATACTACTTATCGGGTCGTGGTTCCCTCCAATTTTGAGGTAGTGCAGAGATCCCTGCTCCTCTAACAAAATTTCAAGCATCGATCGAGGCAGATTCATTACTCTCGACCAAGTATGACAAATAATTGTAGATCAAACATATCGTCAGCTTATGGACTTTAGGACAAATTCGTGATCCATACGTTCCTTAAGAAATCGAAGCAGCACGGGTTGACGTGAGGGTATATTCATTCAAATGTCGATACTACTGTCCTTGGTGCTAGAGTCATAAAAATTTTCATGTTTCTCCTTTAAGTTTTGAGGCTTGCATGTCCCTTAGAATTTTTTCGGACCACATGGTTTTTTATAAGCTTTGAATATTTGATTGGTTTTCTTTGGTTATGCCAAATATTGGATAAGCATCTCATCCAAAGCATTTACATATCATCGCGTCATCCTTCTCTTACATCCTTTCTTTTCTTTTCTTACAAAAGGTACCAAAATTAATCTCCCGAGGACATGCCCGTTCAAGCTGTGAAGCTGAATGGTACACGTGGCAAGCTTAAGACTCACTTTGATAGGCACGATGTTGTCCAACACAAGATGGTTTACAGACTCCTCCTATGTTTTCACTAGACATCCATCATCCCAAACCACAATAGACGACCATCAATTAAGATCAGGTGCCTCTCTAAACAACTCACCTACAAGAAATAGGGGTCACGAGCACACTTCGAATACTCATTTAGAGGCAAGAGTGGATCTGATCCACGAGAATATGACCTTACTCTAAAGCATGCTGAGCAATATGATTCAAAACCAATAGAATGCTTCTCTACTCCGATGCTGACACCTATTCTGACGGTGACAATAGTGCTCCAACCCCATCCTCTGTTGCTCTAATACCCACAATGCCGATGTCATCACACTGTCTCGTATCCACCACACGGTGCCACTTCGGGTCGGTGTCCATCCCCCATGTACCACGCTATAATCCGACTGTTCATATGAATCCTTACACGGAGACAATGCAATCACTCCAATATCCAGGATTTCTTCTTATACCGGTTACATTGTCGAAGGTTCAAGCTACTGAGGTCGTTGTAATACCTCAAATTAGACTATGAGCCACTATTTTTTTTAATCCATAAACCCAGTTTGAAATAACATATAACCCAACTTTCGAAATTAACAAAATGGCTAAAGCCCAATTCAAGCCCACCCCATTTTCATTACGAATTCTATTTGTTTTCTTAACCTTATCCTCTGCAATCCATGATTTCACACAATATTTCTTTTCCTCTCCTCATTTATTTTCTTTCTAAAAAAGAAAAAAATAAAAAAAAGAATAATAATCTCACACAATTCTTCAATGGAAGGCTTCACTAGGGCGGCCCGACCGTCAAATTTCAGCAGATGAGGTGTTATCCCGGCTGCCTTAGGAACATGAGGGAGGTGCGGGGCTCCCGAATTTTCTTTCTTTTCCACCTGTAACGGGTCGTGGGCCCAAGTGCGTAGGCCCACGATCACCACCCTTCACCGCTCCCTTTTACCTAAGTTCTTGATCTGTGGTTGGAGTGCGCTGTTAGGCTTTTAGTATTTTATCGTCGCATGCTGTTTGTCAAACACACATGAGTTTGGGCCAAAAAAGCCTGAATCGGGTCCAATGCCCGTAAAACATTGACATGAGTCCGGAGTCATGCTCGGATCGGGTCCAAAACCCATTAACCAAAAGTAAACTTTTGGAGCTAACGCCACTTTTTCGCATCTTTAGATGTAAGAGTTAGTAATTAGGAATCCCCGAATCCTAGTTTGGTTTTTCAACTTAAACCAATCTTTTAAAATTAAGTGGGTGGCAACTATGTATAGTTTACCTAGGTTAAACAAAAATACATTGTTTTACGGAGCCATTTTGGATGAGGAACTGACGACACGAGCCGCTCCCGAGTTCTCCCGAACGGTCCTTTATGAGGCTTACAAGCAGCCTTTCGCCTGTCGCCTTCAAAGAACTGGAGACGGTAGGAGAAACGGCCTGCAGGTCCATTTAGGAACTAAGGGAAGGTTCAACCCAATTCCACAGTGTCTGACGCTCGAGTCGCGACGTTGTCCGGTTGAGCCTTGGGAAGTGGGCTCGGATCCTCGGGTCATCCGAACCACTACGCGCGTGCTAGGCCGGAAGGCACGCGTACATCCCGGATGGCGACTTCATTGGAGACTCCGCATGTGGATTCTTTTCGAACGCTCTTACATTTTTAATCCACATGCGGAGATGAGTTCTTGTTTGTGCATGTTTGCCCTTATGGTTGTGTTTGTTTACAGCTTTCTTACGCATGTCTCGGTGAGTCCCTATACTCGGGACTAGGATTTTAGGGGGTCACCGAACGGCACGGCCTTGCTGCTTTCTGCGGCTAGTAGGCTGTGGACCGAGACTCGCCTCCTTTTGTCCAAGAGAGGTCTTAGAAGCCTCTTCCAAGTCTAGAATTGTTTGCCCACTACAGGTACCAAACGCTACACGTGCATTTGTGTATTACTGAGTTACTGCTACATGCGCAGGGACATGTGTCAGCTATATCTGGTATGTGAAAAGTTGTAACACTATCTCTGTTCGTTTTGCAGCGATTTGGGTTGGTTGCGGAGGTTTCCTCAATTTTTTTCTTTTCTCTTTTCCAGACTTTCTTTTACTGCTTTATTGCATCCATATGTATTCATTGTTGCATGATCCTCTGTCAACTTATAATTGTTATTTACACCCTAAATATGCTATTCCGTTCCCTTTTCAAATGTGTGTTTGTACAAATCACATGTGACGTCATATCATGCTAGGATTAGGGATTGGAATGTCGTCACCTTTGAATGATACCCAAGTATGCAGGTTAGCTTCATGGAGCCAATTTCTTTACGCCCAGAAGTTCCGAATCTCCATGATCTTCGCGATTGTCTCACTCTTTTGAGGCCCTCAGAGAAAGGACATGTCCAATCCAAACTCAAAGGATTGTTTCATCTCATCTACATCGAGCTGGATTGAGCCCTACTTCGGAATCTTGTTGCACGATGGGATCCAGATTCTTACACCTTTCACTTATGAGATTTAGAATTGGCGCCATTGTATGAAGAGTATGAGCACTTAGCTGAGAAGCATCATCGCACTGGGATACTACCTCTTCCCCGAGTTGACAAACCAAAAGAGTGCATAGCAAAACTCCTCCGAATTTCCTCAGCAAGCATACCCGATTTGTTCACCTCCCAATGTGATATCGGCATCAACGGCCTCATTGATCTTCAAACAGTACCGTACATCCCCCACATGGGTGAAGGCCAAGGATCGGCGCGGTCATTCATCCTACTATTCGTTGGGACGATTTTATAGCCATACAAAAAGAAGACAATATATCAGCGGACGGTTTACATTACCAAAGTTATACTAGAAGATGGCCCTTTCCTACCAAATTTGATTGGGGAAATTAACTTCAATCTCACCAACATCATTCGGAGAGCCAGACGAGGAATCCAACAACATCGGGTAACCTTTAGCCTTGCATTGTTACAAGTTAGGTTTTACATACATTTTGGAATCACAGGAGAAGCATTCACAAGGGAACATAGCCCGAGGCTACTTGCCCCTATCGTGGAGCGCGCCCGTCTACCAGCACGCAGATTCGCCGCAGTTAATGCGCTATTCCGCTCACTGGAACCCGCTGACTTCTACTAGAGGGCCCCATGCTTTGACACAGATTACGCCATCATCACCTCCACAGACGAAGACTTTACTCCAATCATGGGGATCAGAGGCACTTCGTACTATGCCCCAGCTCGAGTCCAACATCAGCTAGGAGGAATCCCAAGGACCATATCGTCTCCGCAACGGCCTCCAGTCAGCCTTGATGACAAGGAATCAAAGACATCAATTCAGAGGATAATCGTACACATTTCTCGAGTATGGATGACCCTCATAGAAGAACCATGCGAGCTTCCCCCAAAGCCCAAGGCGGACGACCGTGCGACTCAGTCTCATCGTTTTTGGAGGAAGGAAAACACCCCGTGGGACCGCGTTTGATTATGGACACCTTTATTGGGCCTGCGAGCCCATCCTATCTTTTCCTTTGATGATTTTTACTTTGATTTCAACGGCAGAGTAGAATTTATCTAATTCGCTTCATTTCTGTTGGGTCAATTTCGTTGTGACGTTAATCCAGTCCCTGGATTCACGCATGATTCGACACAATCATGCATCACTACATATCACGCATCCAAGATGAATTCACAATTGAGCCTGATTCAATTCTCATTTCCATTTCCAAGGTATTAAAATTAATCTTCCGAGGACACGGTCGTTCGAGCTGCGAAGCCGGACGATACAGATGGCTAGCTCAAGAGTCTCTTCTTCTGATATGACAATGCTCAACACTAGAGCATCCGCGACGATCGTCCATGTAGCTCCAATCGCCATCGGGTCTACGTCAGCAGCAACACCCATTGTCTCCGTGGAAACTTTTCAGCCATTATCTTCTCAAGTTTCGGTATACACCACTCCGGAGATGCAGAGCTCAACAATGCAAACCATTGCGCTATCCGTGCCCATTCCACCTACACCGGCCCAGAACGCTAACAACTCCCTAGGGAGCAGCGTGGAATCCCTTTCCGCAGAGCTGTCATCCTTGAAGGTGATGTTGGCTGATGTGCTGCAACGACAACTGACGGTCACACCTCCCGTTGAGCAGAACCCGCACCTGCCACCCTACATGCCATGGTCCTCAGTGCCGACCAATGCACCATCAGCATTTAACTCCTACTTCACCCCTGTCAGCGAAGTGTGAGCCATGAACGCACCAACTTTCAACCCGTACACACCTCCGGACATCTCCGGATCATCTAGCGCAACACATCCTTTCGTGCCGTCGTACTACCTACAATTATTGGCACCAAGGCCAACTCCTTACTTGCCAGCGACGTTTGGGCCAACTCCCAACCAGTCGGCGCCACTTGGGCAAACTCCTTATGTTCCTGTCGCCACTACACCCCCAGCTCCACATGTGGAATCGATTGTGCCAAACGCAATAAACCATAATGTGGCCATTGTGGATGAGTTATTCGGAGAACAGCAGCAGGCCGACGCTTTTGAGCCAAGATTCGAGGCTAGGATTGCCTCTATGTAAGAAGAAGAGGCGCGTCCTATGACGAGGATGGAAGAACGCCTCAATGCCATTCAGGGGCATCGAGCTCACAACTGGGAGTATGCCAACTACCATGGTCCCTAGATTCAAGTTCCCCCGAAGTTTAAAATGCCCGAATTTGAGAAGTTTCGTGGAAACGGCTGTCCGGAGTTACATCTGAAGCACTTCTGCCACAAAATGGTTGTGTACCCGACAGATGATAAGTTTCGCATCGCCATGTTCCAAGAGAGCTTAGCGGAGTCGGCGTTGCACTGGTACTATACCAAAGATGTGAGACAGTATGCAACATTCAAGGAGCTGGCCCTCGACTTCCTCAATTATTATAGTTTCAATGTAGAGATGGCACCCACAATATCAGCCTTGTGGATACTGAAAATGGTACCACAGGGAGGACATCAAACAGGTTCAAGGAGATGGCTTCGCAAATTAAGCCCGCTCTGAAAGAAAAGGAGCTGAAAATGATCCCCTCAAATATCACTTCGACAAACCAACACTGATCGAAAGAGTCTCTAAATGGCAGTTACAGCTAGGTGAATTTGACATCAGATTCCACTCAACTAAGTCAATCAAAGGTAGAACAATCGCTGATCACATTGCGGAATATCTAGGGACAGACAATTCGCCTTTAGAAATCAAACTACCAGACGAAATATCTTCCTCACCGAGTCACAGCAAAGGTGGACAATCTATTTCGACGGTGCTGTTAACTCTTCCGGATTAGGCATTGGAGCGGTGGTGATATCCCCGAACAAACAATACTATCCAACAGTTGCTAAAGTCACCTTCCCTTGCACAAATAATATCGCTGAATACGAAGCATGCATTCTCGGCCTGTTACGTGCACTCGATATGCGAGTCCATTTTCTTGACGTTCATGGAGATTCGGCACTCATTATCTCCCAAACAAGCGTGCCATGGCGCACACGGTACCCAAAGCTCATTCCATATCAGGACTACCTACAAACGCTAGCCCGCCAGTTCATTGATATTGAGTTCAATTACCTCCCACGGACAGATAATCCTTTCGCTGACGCTCTTGCTTTTTTTGCATCAATGATCCCATTAGCAGGAGAAATGGACATCGAGCCTCTTCGCATTGACATCGCTGAAGATCCAAGTTGCATGCACGTCGAGCCTTGCCAGCCCGAGGACTCACCACCGTGGTTTGCAGACATCAAAAATTACCTAGAGACGGGCGCTTTTTCCCAAGGTAGCACAGGAAAGGAATGCAAATTCATCCGAAGGATTGCAAGGAGCTACTTCCTCAATGGCGACGTGATCTACAATAAGTCCTTCACGACAGCCCTCATGCGGTGCGTCACCGAACAGGAAGCCCAAGCCATCATCTTCGAAGTCCATGAAGGCGTTTGCGGACCACAAATGTCAGATCTACAGCAACAAGGTGCACATCCCTCCAACAAGGCTCTACCCACTGTTCGAACCATGCTGTTCTCAATGTGGGGCATGGACGTCATCACGCCAATTAATCCCAAGGCCTTCAAAAGGACATCGGTTCATACTTGTCGCCATCGATTACTTTACTAAATGGATCGAAGCACAATCTTTCAAGGAAGTCACAGCGAATAACGTCATACGTTTCACACGGGCAAACATCATCGCCAGATACGGAGTTCCAGAGCTAGTCGTCACCGACAACAGCACAAACTTCAACGGCAAACAGATGCATTGTCTATGCACTGAATTTCGAATCAAGCACCTCAACTCTTCACCATACCGTCCACAAATGAACAGTGCAGTCGAAGCTGCCATCAAAAACATGAAAATGATTCTTCAGAAGACGGTGATCACATATCGTGATTGGCACGAGAAGCTCCCTTTCACATTACTCGCCTACCGGACGACGATGTGCACTTTGACTAGGACAACTCTCTTCGAACTCGTCTATGGTGCTCAAGCAGTCATTCCAGCAGAGGTCAAGCTACCTACTCTCCGAATCTCGTCCCAAAGCGACATGACCAAAGAAAAGAAGGCCAATCACCAGCTCGCCCACCTTGACTTCATCGATGAGAAACGACTTGCTGCAATCGACCACATACAATGATATCAACAACGCATGTCAAGGGCGTTCAACAAAAAGGTCAAAGAAGTCAAGTACAAACAGGGAGACCTCGTCCTCAAACGGATCCTTCCAAACGTCAAAGATCCTAAGGAAAAATTTGCTCCAAACTACGAGGGACCATTCGTCATCAAAAACGTTTTCTCGGGAGGTGCGACAGTCCTAACAAAGATGGATGGAGGAGAACTGTCACAACCAATCAATGCGTACGCTCTCCGACGTTACTACACTTAAATAGGGTTGAGGGTTTCAAGCTGGAGCTTCGGAACGAACCAAACTTCTTCGTATCCCCACTGAGTTAACTGGGGCAAGGAAGGCTGACAATATTCATGAAAAAAGGGAGAATCGTACAATTACTACTCTCTTCATCAAATTAAACGAGATTACATGAGCTTATTTTGTTTATGTCCTTTGTCCCGTGGTAGGTACAAGAGCTCCTCATACGAAATGTACAAAACTCATGTGACGAAGGCGAGGGTGGTAGGGTGGCAAAGCTTCGGCCAAAGTCTTATTGCAGTTTTGTTAATCCTTCGATTCCATCGGATGAAGACGCAATAACGAAACACAAAAGGGACGTATCAAAAGTTTACTTCACCTTTCTTATAAATGAAGTAACATGAATAAACTTCATTTTTACTCTAACAGAAACAAGTCACATGCACTCACTTATTTCTCGCCATCTGTTTGATAGGTACATGAGTATCCTTACACAATAAACATCAGGCAAGAGTAACAATTTCGTTAATCCTTTGATTCCAACGGATAAAGATGCAGTGACGAAATACAAAAAGGGAAGTATCAAAACTCTATTTCGCCTTTCATATAAATGAAGTTACATGAGCAAACTTCATGATTGTTTGTCCATTGGCGAGTATAGGTACATGAACATCCTGCATGGGCAGTCGGGTGGAAAATTTCGAACCAAAGCTTCGAAATTGCCTTTGCTGTCACCAAAGATGATCAAACCAAAAGGGAGTATCATCTACACTACTCTCTAATAAAATTTCTTATCATTCCCTAGACAGAATCATACCTCCATTTCCCCAGCTAGAGTCGGGTACATACATCGCATTCCTAAACAAGAGTCGAATATACAAACACATTCTTCCAGAACGACCATCGAGATGGGCATATTCATCTCATATCCCCAGCGGATACCGAACCTTATATAATCTCCCCAAGCGAGAGGGTAAGTACAAGAGCTAACTTCATCTATGTCCGTTATCAACTGTGTAAGCGTATGAACGTCCGCACAGTACGATACAAACTCCTAGGCAACGGCGTGTGTAGTTGGTTGGAAGCCGTTCCGAGTCTAATCTCAAAAAACATAACTGGGGCATGAAAGCGCAAACACTTTCCCCGCGAAAACTTGCACAAGAGTACCACTTTAGAGCTTTGCGTATCTAAACCTCTTCACTTCTTAAGCATTTGTGAGCCCACTTGCATACAATTTAGAAAAAGATTTTGACAATAAGAATACTTTTGAGCGAGAGTGGAGAAGGCAAACCCACTCCTAAACACCTACTCCAGAGTGATGAGTATAAACACTGTGAGGGCTCACATGCAAAAGTCCGGGCGGACAACGAATCCTTTGACAAAAGGTGCTCAAACCGGGAAGAGATCGAGCATTTCTTCTCTACCTCAAACATAAAAGATCGACCATTGCTAACCCCTTTCTAGCTAAATTTGAAGTTTTCTATATACGCAATGCCTTCCGAGTTTAAGTGCCACCTCACATTGAAGTAAATGGAGATCCTATAGTAAGAAACCGGAATCAATGGACCATAGAGGCAACACTTAACATACATGCACAGTTGAGACGTTTCCAAAGATAGTCGTCTTCATCAACGCAACGAAAATCCCCGAGGAGTCCAAAGCATCTCCAATAGAAAAAGAGGCAAGACCAGAAAATGTTCCAAAAAATCATCAAGAAAAAGCAAAATCAGCATAGTGATCAAACTCTTCAAAAGGAAAGTGCAACAAACAAAAGTGCAAATTGAAGAATCAGGGCCAACATGAACGGTCGCAAAATCAAAGGTGATATCTCCTGGATAAAACGAGGAGAAGATCTGGTACCTCGCGAGATGGTTAAGGGTTAGTGACAATCCCCTGTATCATTTTCCTACAATAAGTAATATGGTCATGCTCACTACACTTCGATACCCTATTTACATCACGCATATGCTAGGCGCATAAGTATTGTGAGAGTAATATGCCCATGATTGAGGAGTAAAGTGTCAAACATTTGTACAAGCTTTACATGGCCCACATTGAGAAAAACGGGGACGTCGACATGGTATGTATATTGTGTAAATCCTTTAAACTTGATTGTAATGCATGACTTGCACAAATGGGCATGTTCATCCGTGCAGATAATAATCCCAATATACGTCTCAGTTGTAGACTTCATGAACCACGAAGTTCTAATTCTCGATACGACATACAACAAGGATAGTAACACACACGGGAAGCTGATATGTACAATCGCATCGTGAAGCTCATTAGCATCATCACGAAAAAGATGATAGAATTCGGGCACAGCGGAAGCAATAAAACAAGATTTTTCAGCCCAAAATAATTTGATCTCATGATACGTATGATAGAAATAATTTTGGTAAAGAAAAAAATAATAATTCTTACCCGGAAATCTTACCTCAAAGCCACCGTTAAGACAATCTGAAAACAAAGAGTCGCAAGTGTGATCCCTTTAGCGGTATCCACGCGCACACGATCACGAACGCATCAATGATCCTGTAGGTGCTAGCCTCTTTGATCGACAAATAACTTTAGGAAGCAAAACACTCAGACCTATTTTTCCTCTTAGTTTTTCCTTTTGTTGAGATTCATTTCTCCAGGAACTCTCAAACACCCTCGATCTGCCAATCTCAATCTTATCTAACAACCCCATCAATCTCATTAAATTTCTTGCCTTAAAAAAAGAACTTTACGTTTCAATCTTTACAATTCAAAAGACAAACGTAAGTAACGGCAAAATTAATATAAAATTTAATTTGATCTTTATATATAATTAATATATTTAATCGTTAGATATAAACTAATTGTCAAATTATTTTATTTAATTAAATTTCATTTTCTTAAATAAAAATATTTCGGATATGATATCTTAATAAATATTAAATATTCATTTCATATCCTTTACAAAAAAATAACACGACCCGAATAAATCCATATTCGATCTTGGTCTATTTATTTGCTTCCGATATTTCAGAATAAATTAATAATCCAATTAATTCTAATTCTGAAATAAAATGATTAATTTCAGTATCCACTAAAATAATCAAAATATAATATTCGTGTCGACGTGTTATGCGTGCGACCATCTAGGTCCTACACGAAGGTAGTGTATATCCATACACAAACTAAGTTAACCGTCTAGCAATAGTTTTTAGTCACCCAACGTGTTAGGATAATGATCATAAATCATAAACCACTATGAACCGATTACTGTGTAATTCAATCTCTTCATCTATCCGACATCTCAATTAATTCGGCGCAAAATACATAATCACCAAATTAATTGTTTTACTTGATTACCAAGATATAATAGACTCTCTTGAATGTAAAACATTCCTCCCATGGCCATGGATTTTAGAGTCACTAATATCTCTATCAAGTGGCCTAGATGTCAACTCTCTAATCCAAGAGAGCGATGAATCATATATTGACTCAAGAATATTCTTTCTACGCTTTGTCACGCACCCAACAATCGTATTACTCACAATCTGGTTAAAACTGTTTTTAACGACGTCAAAGTTCGCAAACTTCACGCATAGAATAAATGAAGGTCTCAAGTCAAAAGATCAGTTACACTCGTCCATAAAGAGGATTAACCAATGATGTTCAATATGTGGTATCCTCTTAATCGGGTCGTGTCCAGTAACCATAATCTCAGGGTACCCCTAAGTATAACTTAGATATACAATCCATCGGTCTATCCTGACCTTAGTTATACTCAACGATGATCTAGATGTCCATGTCCCCTCTAAACATCTATCCGATTGCGGACTATTTCAGATTAATATACTCATTAATCTGTGGGACTTTTTTTATTAATAATTCTATGTGCAGAAAAGTAAAATAATCAATGATAAATACTCGCCTTTATTAATTATTTATCCATAAATACAATAAAGTGTCTTGGCACATAAGTGCACACTCTAACAAACAAATGTCACTAGACATTTGTGCATGGTCGATGCGTTGCCCAATAATCGTTCCACAGCAGTTTGAAACCCGAAACGAGTAAGTTGATTTCATTGTTGGGTGATAAGCGTGTACTCCTCTGAATGATGGATGCTTCTTTATCTAAAGCGCCGACTGTGAAATATACATCATGAAGTTCATGCTCCTTCCGGTTCTCCCATTTAAGACTTGAAAAATGTGGCAAGTCGTATCTTTCTTTCATTAGCGTGCCTTGTTCGTTGTGTCACTTGGCTGGTTACTGTTGTCGTCATCTTACAATAGATTGTTGACATGGTTGACATAGTGAAGTTAGTTATCAGCATCATCCAGAGGCCTGGTAATGTAATACGAAAGAATGTCATCGGGAAGATCAAGGATGTAGCACAGAAGGTTGAACGTAGGTTAATGGATCAGCAGGACATCGTGGAGTCTTCCTAAAATGTGGAAACAAGTTGAGGAGCGTATACATATTTTTTGATACTCCGTTTCACTCAGTCATGTCCTTTTGATGATTTCACTTGTATGTCATGCAATGTTAAGAAATTGTATTGTTAAAATTCAAAACACGGTGGGCATATTTAACAAAGCAGTTGGCGTGCCGTGCTCATTGCATTACCCAGGGACCCTAGACGGACTCTTCAACAGCTTCAGCATGTATGTCACCGTCAGATGAACTAGACTTAGACATGTTACTGACAGTAAGGTTACTCGGACAGAACAACGTACAGACGGGTTATGAACCGAGGGCATTACCCAAATGGGTTTGCGCGATTACATACTTACCCTTTTTCCTTATCACCATGTTTGCCATGTTGTCCGTCTTCTTGTGGTCTTTGTCTGCAACCAATCCACCCGTGCACAGTTTCTCCATCCACGTCATTATATCATAGATATATTTACGTAACTCACGAAATGCATTATCGGATTTCCCTCCTGTGTAGCATAGATGACTAGAAGCTGTCAACAGAAGCCCTTGTTAGAGATCATCGACAGGGGAGCGGCTAACGTCCCGTGCGTGAAACGTCCCCCGCATTGTACTAATTCCAACCCTGATTTAGTACAATGTACTAATACAAATTAGTACACTTGTTATTACTAGCGATGTACTAACTACAGTGTTAGTACAATGTACTAATGGGTACTGTTTTTTGTACTAGTACAGTTAGTACAATGTACTAATGGTCACTATTTTTATACTAGTACAGTTAGTACAATGTACAAAACTTTTTTAGTACATTTTTAGTACATTACAGGTGTACTAATTGGTACAAAACAGTAACAGTGATTTTTAGTACAATGTACTAACCATTACTAGTACAAAAAGAGTGACTAGTAGTATAATGTACTAACATTGTAGCTAGTACATCGTCAGTAATTACAAGTGTACTAATTGGTACTGTTTTTGTACTAGTACAGGTAGTACAATGTACTAATGTACACTGCTTTTGTACTAGTACACTTAGTACATTGTACTAATGGTACTGTTTTTGTACTTGTACACTTAGTACATTGTACTAATCGTACTGTTGGTGTACTAGTAATGGTTTGTACATTGTACTAATGGTTACTCTTTTTGTACTAGTAATGGTTCGTACAATGTACTAAAAATCACTGTTACTGTTTTGAACCAATTAGTACACCTGTAACGTACTAAAAATGTACTAAAAAAGTTTTGTACATTGTACAGACAATTACTAGTACAAAAACAGTAACCATTAGTACATTGTACTAACTGTACTAGTACAAAAACAGTACCAATTAGTACATTGTACTAACTGTACTAGTACAAAAACAGTACCATTAGTATAATGTACTAAGTGTACTAGTACAAAAGCAGTGTACATTAGTACATTGTACTACCTGTACTAGTACAAAAACAGTACCCATTAGTACACTTGTAATTACTGACGATGTACTAGCTACAGTGTTAGTACATTGTACTACTAGTCACTGTTTTTGTACTAGTAATGGTTAGTACATTGTACTAAAAATCACTGTTACTGTTTTGTTCCAATTAGTACACGTGTAATGTACTAAAAAAGTTTTATACATTGTAACTGTACTAGTACAAAAACAGTGACCATTAGTACATTGTACTAATTGTACTAGTACAAAAAAGTACCCATTAGTACATTGTACTAACACTATAGTTAGTACATCGTTAGTAACAACAAGTGTACTAATTTGTGTTAGTACATTATACTAAATCAGGGTCGGAATTAGTACAATGCGGGGGACATCCCACGCACGGGACGTTAGCCGCTCCCGAATCGACAGATGTTTCGTAAGCGTCCATGCTGACTTTCGAGGTTGCACAACATTTGGCAACCTTCGTCGACCTGTGCATAACTAGATGTAGTGGTACTAAGATATGTCATTCAATCTTAGTAATGTGAATCACGTGAAAACATGGAGTTCCAAAAGTTTCAACGTGAAAGGTAGCTACATCTCAGTTCGATGGCATATTTTGCATAACATATTTGTGCATCGCCTTGTTTAGATTCATAACGTACCAGATGGTATACCCAATTGATGTTTCCGTCAATAGTGCTCTCAACCTAATATAAAGCTTCCGTCTTTATTGCTTAAACCTTACGAAACGATCGCAACGTGTAAATCCTGAATGTGTCTTCCTCGGGACTCACCAATATCGTAACTGGCCGATGCGTCTTCCCGGCTGAATTGTAATCTGCCATGCGTTCATTATGAATTGTAATCTGCCAACGTGGTAGAGAAACTCGTGCAACTTATATTTTTCCTTCACGTATACTTTCATGTATGCGTGCATTCTTCACATCTCTGTGTGCTCCTAAGCTCAACCCAGATGACCATGACAATACGTTTGTCGCCACGTGTCTGTAAGCGTAAATTTGATGCAACCAGCGAACACTAATCGGACCCATTGTTCCAACAATTCTGCCAACTACTCTTTTATCTCGTTCGCGGGGGTTTGTGTTGTACATGAATTAAGACACGGTAATCCTCAACCTCGGATCGTGCACATGACGAGCAATGTTGCGACTGAAGTGCCACGGGCATAACCGATGCCTCGCATTAGGCCAAACGTCTCGTACGGTTGCGATCATAGCTTTGTTGGCGTCGGTGATGATGCTAATGGGAAGCTTCCCTCCCATGACGGATGTATGCGTACCGAGCAGCCAAATGAAGTCTTCTGTCGTTTCCAAAGATATCAATGTTGCGCCAAATATGTTCGTTTACACAACAACATCGTCTGGAAAGTAAAATCTAAAGCCACAACATCGTCGAATGCATGGTAATCGACTCTGTACATTCGATCAAGTTTATTGGAGACAACGAAAGTGACTAATTACATCCCCAAGTCTGCACTCTTTTTTGAGCAAGTATGCATGTCTTTGCGTCGACTGCAGACCAACCTATGTCAAGTTCATCCTTCAGCTTTTGATTATTCATGTCCTTCATTAGGAAACCCACGTGATCGTGTCCTCTAGAAACGTGAACAGTCGCATTATGTCGCATTGCCAAATCCCGACACTAAGCATTCGACATACAGCCGACATGTCGTCTTCCATAATCTCTCGTTGTTCACGCATGAAGCACGACAAAGCATTTGGAATCATTTCATGATTGTGTGATAAGTTAACGAGTGGAACAAATCATCGGCCGCTAACATCCAGTGAGGCTTTGATCTCAGCCGGATAGCTTATCCTCCTAGGCGTCTTTGTCCGTAAAGGAACGTACATCTCATACCGCTGCCAAAGATTACCTTCTCGGAAACTTGCCCACTAATACATAACGCATTCCCCATTTCACCGTCACCGAATGTATCACTTTCTAACAGAGAAACCATGAACCGATACATACAACTTGAAAAGTTGTCCAACCTCTTCTGCAAAATCGAAAGACATTTCTAGAATATCTTCCTCCGTCATACTCGTCACAATCTTCAAGCACTCTCTCAACCCGTCTGCACCCATACCTGCGAGCTAGAAAATAATCTTCTACGACACGTCGTCCCGTATTGTCATCAATACCTCCTGCTATTAAGCCTCCAACCGCCACACTTTCAATCAACGAACTATAAGAAGACATAACCTTCTCACATTAAGCAACCCGAGGGTGGAGCTTTTGCAAACACGTCAGTGCGATGTTGTTGTTGTGTATCGTAGGGAGAAATTGGCTGCAATTCCTACCATCCAGACAATCACGTACTGCATCATAGAGGGGCGGCTTGAGCATGAATGCTTTCAAGTGTTTGGCAGGATGAACAGGCAAGTTCCCCAGCCACTCACGTTCTACTTATGCAGTTCTGTAATGTGATGGCCACTTATGCCCTCTGATATATACCCTTACTGCTTCCCCAACCAATCATGTAGACAAGGAGGGTGAATGAGGGGATGCTTAATGGATATGTCCGTATTAATTTTCTTTTTCAACCACCAAAACTCAATGGATGCTCAAGTAAATGATGTGATGCTTACGGTGATGTGATATATTCAATTACCTAGAAACATTTTCACATCATTAAAATGTAAATCATGCGTGAATTGTTCATCACCACTTCGTCGTCTCCCTTCTACACAAAAACTCTTCCATCACACAACCCCTTCCATCTGAGTCCGAAAATGTAGAACGGTAACGGCTCCATCCAACTACATGCTACCTTTTCATTCAACTTCTTGCTACAATGTTCAGGTTTGCTCCATCCGCCCTGTGCCATGTGTCAAAGTCGTCCGGCTGATAGTGAAAATATGATTTGGAACGCGGACTCCGACAGTACGTTCGACCTACATCGTTAACTAAAACATGGGGCTTTCCAACAGTTTGCAGAGAAGGCATCTTCACAGACGTTGGGTCTGGGAGCTGCATGGAGCTATCTAGAGAACCTGCAGTCCACCACCCCACTTGATGAAGAGAACTGCGACAACAACATAGAATACGTTCTTGGCGCTATGAACATGCCGTTGTTATATCACTTGTGGCGGGGTATGAATAAATTCATTGTGCCTGAACGTAGGTCGAGTTTGTGTCTCATTATGGCACAATCACAAAACAAGACTTTCCAGTTTCGTCTTAAGCTCGACATTTATGAATCGACCACCATGTGTGAGCTTCTCTTTAGGGAGATGGCACCGTTAACCTCACAATGGCATAGGGAACCATGAATATAGAATTGCATGATGAATTCTCTGTACTCATCTGGAACGTTCAAGAGTACTTGACGACTCCTTCGTGTATGCAGCCGTTCAACTCTTCGATGTGCAGAAAAGGCATGCATGACAATGCTGCTCAATGTTGCTCTGTTGGCTGGCACACAACTAGAAACTGTCTGTTCAAGCATTCCCTTTAACAACTTCCACATTGTTGAATCCTGGCGGGGGAGGGCATTGATCCTTTAGTATCAGGAGGAGATAAGTATTCATGTCTTCGATGAACTGCAAGCTACGACAAACACAATGGTGCTGGTAAAATTCCTTCCCATCAATATTTCATGATTTACATGCAAGCCTAACACTAATAACTATTCATTCCGTTGCTTTAACGTTGAACTATCTTCGTAGCCTTTTCACAGATGTGTTCGACAAATGAAGGACCGACGGGACAGGCGCTGGACTTTTTTGGGGGGTTGATGACGCTTCTGAAGATCAGGATGGACAAGTTAGTGCCGGTAGTCTGGATTTTTGGAGGATTTGGCATGCCTTCCACCTTACTCGAGATGGGGGACGATGTTAAACCACCTCGACAAAAAGGATTTAGCATTTTATTTTCCGCAGAACTTCGGCGTTGCCGTTAAGTAAATTAGTCTCTTTTCTATCCATCAGCCCGCAAGTGCATCGACCACAACTATAAAACTTCTCATCGCTTTCACCAAGATAATCCCAGTTAAGGTATTCGGCTTCGACGTTGGCATCATCGTTGCCAAAGACACCGGACCCACCACCCCTATCATTTACACAAAAGAAAAAACAAAACAAGCATACATGAAGGGCTGAATGGTAATTACCCGCACTAAATAATGGACAACCAAATAACTGCACCCCGATTTTAGGGAGTTTCGTTACTTTTTACCGTGTCCCACGAAATATTTCATCTTTTATGGTTCTTAGTTTTTATATTCCTATGTTGCGGTTATCTCTCTCGTCTCTTTTTTTCCTTCTAAATCAGCCTCAAATTTATCTTCTTTTGCAATTTAGTCCCTCAAGATAAAATAAAAATTTTTCCTAAGGGTCTGATACTATTTAGACACAAAGGATACGAACTTAGGAACTTTTTCTAATTGTCTTTGTCGCTGACGTTCTGCCAACCTCAAATATCCGTTAGAGTATCTTGAACTGGCCGTAAATTCCAAACTGAAATTATCTTCAAGGAAGAATTCCTCAAATTCACTCTAAACCAGAGTCAGTTCTTCTAATTTCTTAGAATAACTTTCTACAAGTCTTGAAAATTGAGTTAGTTGGGCTGATAGATTTTCCAAACGATCCACTACAGTATTCAAAAGTCCAGTTGTAGAATCCTTGCCAACCCCGTGATCCAAATGGAGCAATTCTGGGTTTGGACAATTAGTCATAAAAATGACTCGTGTTCTTGCACCACTTTAATTAAGTTCCCTTAATTAAAATCTTCTTTCAAGACAGAAAGAACAACATAAACAACTTAAAAACAGATTATTTTTATCATACCAAGCTTCCGCAATTTCAGAGATTCAAGAGTTTTTCACTTCTCAGAATTGAGAATTCTGTGAGATGGAGAGACTCTTCTATGTCATCTCAAATGCCCTTACCTTGAGGGACTTATATAGATACTCCTCCTCCTCAGCAAGGTTTTAGCCCAAGGACCTATCCTTCAATGTTTCGATTCATCGATCTCACCTTCCGTTAGACTTAATCATTTTTTTTTAATTCTAGCAATCTTACTCTTGATTCCTCAAGGTATTCTGGAGACAGATCAAGGAACTCAAACTCAGAGGGATGTGAGAGAATCTTTTCTATTCAGGTCACCACCCCAAATTTGGTAGAGGGTTGTGAAATATATACATAAGAGAAGCTAGTGTCTTTGCACCGTTTGCCAGCTCAAAAATAAAAAGAATCTAAATTATTGAAAATTACAAAAGTTAGATGGTGGTCATAGTGACCGACAAAAATGTTTAATCTAACTTTATAAAGCTTTCTTCTCTCGTCTGCATTATTACCTTATCTTGGGAGATTCCTTCATTATTGGCGCCTGATGTTTTGCCAATTTCTTTTCCCGAAACTCCTTGCTGTTGTTGATATTCTTCATGAAATCATTGGGGTCTCTCTTCATCCTGTTCAAATCGCTGAGCTAATGATTTGTATTCTCCAGACCTCAAATGTATCAGTCCGGAGGCACAACTTAGAGTTTTCTCTCTTCCAAAAACTATCCAGAAAATCTAAAACTCTTTCCCATCCTCGTTCTCCTGCTTGTTCATAGACATAGCTTAAGTAAGAACGGAGGATCGTAATGGTTGTCATCCCGTCACTAAGCATGTAATACAATTCCTTTCGGGCGAATACATGCTCCAGCACATCTTTTAAGAACTCAACTTTTATGGCTTTTCTTACTGTTTTGTCTTTGTAATACTTCCGCCATAAATCTATGTGATCATGGTCCTGTCGTTGATGTTCTATAAGATGTCTACTCTCACTAGGATGGATATCCCATACTTACATATTGGGAAGAATTACATTTCTCATTCTTTCATGTTCTTTTTCTTCCATCATAGTTCTTATAATCAATGACATGGCATACTTTGGTCCATGTCCCAGGCATCCGAGTACAAACTTTTCCAAATGGGGCAGTGGCTCTATCTATTATGGTTCTGATCGATCAATCTTTCGAATAGCCACAAACCCTGCATATAGGTATGGTAAAGCTACTCCCACCATTCCTAAATTAATTCTCGGAGACGGCCACTTCTCTGATATCCAGTGTAGATACGGGCGAAGTACAGAGTTCTCCTCAAGTGAGGATTTTCTCATATGCACCACTACCCTTGGAGTTTCGAATTCTTTAACCTCATAAGGTAATATGGACATTGTCGTGGTGAGAAATTGTTGTCTATCCTTTATGGTTTTGGACAGCTCTTCTCCATCTGAAGCCTTAAACATCAACTTAAACCCTAATTCTTTGATATACTCTATTGCTTTTGATGCAAAAAACTCAATCTGGCGCTTATAATTGTTTTTCACACCACTCATGAGTCCTCCACAGACAACAGTTGCATCCCGAGATAGGGATCCATCTTCAAAAGAGTCTAAGTCAAAATACCAAGATTCTTCCAAACCCTCATGACTTATGCCATCGTGAGCTTGCTCACCATATCCTTTAACCGAATCTTTTTCAGGAATTGCTTCCCCAAGGTTTTCCTTGACTTCAAGATTACCTTCTTCGAGCATGTTTGGTATTCCATAATTGAAATACTCGTCATACTCCATTTCAGCCGTATCATTAGGTTTTTCCTTCTGAATTGGTTCACCTATGAAGGCTTTGAATTCTGCCTCCTCTCGAGCATACTCAGCCTCAACCTACTTTTTCTCCTCCTTTCATCTCTGTAAGAGACTCTTATAGGATTTGACAGCTTGGTTTATTGTGATGTTCTGCTCTTTGGCCAGGTGATCTCAGCAGTAATTAAACTATTCTGTGGTTAATGGGTACCACCAAGGTTCTTCAACCTTTCCCTCCTTTGCTAGAGCATCCTTCTCAGGACCAGATGACTTAAGTTGTTTTGCATTCCTCTTTTTCTTGGCTTTTCCCTAGGAATCAGCTTGAGCTTCTTCTTTCAGATTTGCCATCTTCGCCTTTCCTTTGGAGATTCCTTTTTAGGATCAGCCATCCTCTCTTGAGGATCTTTCTTCATGTCTCCTTTAGAGTTGGAGTTAGCCTTCTCCTTTGGATCCATCATCCATTCGTAGGAATTTATCTTTGTTTTTCTCTTAGGATTGGTCAAAACATTTTCTTTGGGTTCAGCCACTCCCTTATGGGAATCAGCTTTCGCTTTTCCTTTAGTGTTAGCCGAAATTTTCTCTTTTGGGTTAGCCATCCCCTTTTGGGATTCTGTTTCCGCTTCTCCCTTTGAGTCGGTAACAACCATCTCCTTGAGATTAGCCACTCCTTTTTGGGAGTTCGCAGCTTTTAGCTTACTTGGACATTCGAAAAATCTATGTCCAGGTCACTTACACTGCCAGTAGAGAGCTGTTTTTGTTCATGTAACGGAACCAGTATCACTATGCTCACTCTCTTTCTTATTAGAACATACCTTCTTGGAGTACCCCTCCTGCTTGCATTCCCAGCAGATCTTCCTCTTCCCGGCTGGATCCATTTGCAAGTTTTCTAGATAGAGAGTTAACTATTATGTTTTTCTCCGAAGAAATGTATTTAACATCGAATTTATAATAGCTAAACCGCTCTTGCAACCTCAAAAGTCTAGTTTCCCTAGCCTCCTTGAGGTTCAGACTCATGAACCTTTTACACAGGTCGAGTAAGAAACGCACTAAGAATTTCTTAAGTGCCAAAAAGATGTAAAAGGCCTTTTATTCCATTTTTAAAGCTAATACTTCTTCTTCATTTATCGAGTATCGGAGTTCGTACCCCTTAAAAATACCCGACCAATACTTACAAACGGGTTCCGGCTTTCTTCCTTTAATTTTCAGAACAGGCCCCCATAACTCGTCTTTGCCAGAAGGAAGGCAAGTTGTGGTAAATTTTTAATATTGCCCTTAATTCTCTGAATAGCCTGAGTATCCTCATATTGCAATATGACTTTCTCGGAAAATCAAGTCTTTTTTTTCAGATAGAATCATGCCCTCCTGTCGGAAGACATCAGTCACCTTATCAAGGTGCCTCACGTGATCGTCCTCAGTCTGACTGTAGACTAACACATCGTCTATGTAGACCACACAAAACTTGCGGACTTGCTTGAAAGCATTATTCATTTTACGTTGAAAGACGCCTGGAGCATTCTTCAGGCCAAACGACATTACTAGCCATTCAGAATCCCTTGTGGAGCGTTAAAAGCAGTTAGAGGAACCAAATCTCCTTCCATCTTGACTTGCCAGTAACCACTTTTCAAGTCAAATTTGGAAAATAATTTTGTTGGCTCAAACTAATTCTATCAATCAGATCTCCTGTAGTAAGAATCTTATAGCCGCCATCTTTGGTAGCTTTGTTAAGCTGACGATAGTCTATAACTATTAGTGCTTTACTTCGCACTTGCTCGGCATAATTTATTACCATAAAGGCAGGACTAGAATGTGGACTATAATTGTCCCTAATCAAGCATTTTCCAAGCAACTCCGGAATTTGTTTTTGTCAAATTTCTCAACCATTTCAGCCGTGTATGTAATATTTCTGGCTCTTCTAATGGTTTTGGGATCTTTCAACTCGAGTCTAGCCTTAAGGCCATTCCGACTCCACAATTTTAATGGATCTTCACTAAAATTGTCGGCAAGTTTTACAAAGAACTTATCCCATTTTGTCCTGTTAAATGTACTGCCATACACACTTCTTGTTTGGGAAATAAGTCGTCATACCAGTTAGAACTTCTGGTATTCGTTAGAGAAAACAAAGTTTGCACCCATGGATCATTCTCTTCCAACCGTGTATCACCACGCTGAGTTCGCACTCTGAAAGCTCTTTAACATGGCGAATCACCACAATACTCTGTTCGTTTTAACGGATAGAACCCAAATTTTAACCTCAATTTAGGTTCTTGTAGAGTATTGATTTTTACATCACCAATAGAAACATCATGGACATCTTGCACAAAAGGAAGATTTTCCTTTTGTCCCTTAATAAAAGCATTACCAATAATGATATCCGCTTCTAGCAAAGGATGTGCAAGGATCTCTTTAATGACGAATTTCTGTCCGCCAATAAAGACAGGCACATTATTGGACCGTTGGCTAACAGTTGTTGCCATTCCATTGACATTAACCATATGGATGGGTCTTTGCAATGGTTCCCACCATTCATCTGATAAAGCATTGAGCCTAGCATAACTTATGCTACACCTAATGTCTACCAAGGTATCCAGAGAATACTCGTAGTTTCCAGGAAATTTGAAAGTTAGAGCAATGTATGTGCTCAGTTCTTCCTTCCCACACTAAACCCCATGTGTCTGGGTACTTCTTGGGATGGTTCTGTCATCCTCCAGATTTTGTCTAAAGAAATAGACCTCTGCTTGGCTATTTGTTCAATAAGCTTACAGACTTTAGGAGTATTAGATAAAGAGTTATATGGATAGGTAACTCTCATCATCCTTATTGATTTTTTCTCTCAATTGGTCTACTAGACCTTCATAGACTGGTAGTGATACTTGTCTATATCCCACAGTCCTACCCGTGTGTTAAGACGGGGCTCTAGAATCGACAGACCTTCGAGACATTTCTTATACTAGCGGAGGAGCAGACGCTTCTGTTGGGCGAGACACAATTATGTCATCTCCCACATCACTTGCCTTAGAAGAAACTTTAGAGAGCGTATGAGTTCTTGGCTCTCTCAGAAATGGCATCCTCATAGGCAAATGCCTATCGGCTCTAGAAGTACTAGCTAACGATTCTCTCAACATCAAAGTAATCTCATTACCTCTTTGTTGGATATTTGCCGCACTAATAGGACTAGAACCACTACCAGGTTCAGTCATAACCCAACTTCTTGCCCAGGTTAACTCCAATTGGTTTACCTCTCGCCTATGAAATTGTTGGTATTTATTATGACCTTCCTCGAACAACTTAGTAAGTTTTTAGATGTTCCTCACAACAGGACTAGTGGTATTTACCAATCGGTAAATTACCCTAGTGTGGTACACCAAAAACTTGGCCTGGGAATTCATTCGGTCCATCCTCATTGATTTGAATCTTAAAGCCAATGAATTCCCCAAACAGTGGTCGTTCAAGGCCATCAAGAAATTTGGATGAACCTGGAACCATACAGGACCATGTGCAAGGTTGGCCTGTATACTTGATGTCAGCTCATCTTTGAATTCTCGCCATCTTTTATCGATCGCAACTGCTACCACAAGACTGTTCACTGGAAGATGGAATAGCGGAACTAATCGTAGATGGATCAACCCAATGTGTATAGTTTTATATACACGTACGTTGCATGGTTTCCCTAATGTGTTGTACATTCAATAATGGGATATACAGAGTCTCAAGTTCCGTACTCGTAACTTGAGCCGTTGCTTCTGACTGTGAGATGTCTATTATTGACTTAAAACTAAACCTTGAAACATTATAAACTTTTCTCACACTAACGTTAGGCAACATTCATTCCAGAATAGACTGGGATGGATTTTCGTACTGGTGAGAAACTTCCAGTACCTGATTCGTTTTTTCCAATGGAACCAACTCATCATCATCTCAATTTTGCTCTATTCTCATCATAAATAAATGTGCAGTCTAAAGACCAGAATCATTTTCTGAGTCTGTATCGTAATTTGACACAACTACATAGATCGATTCTACTTCCGAGTCTAAGTCAGAAATGTCCTGCTCATCTATTGGTTCATAAGCCAGGACTTCCTCCTCATGACTTTTGTCGTCTAGAAAAATCATTCGGAGTCTTTTTCTCCTCTGATTCATCTGAGGACAAGTATCCGCCTTGCGGGTTTTTGACCCACAAAACCTGCAGCAATTGCAACTACTCAACGGTTTTCCTTTAGGACACTTAGGTTCTCTACCATGCTTTAGCTTAAAGGCAACAACAATATATCTTTCCTTAAGGTTATCCCTTCTCCTTATAAACCTTTTGGGTTTGTAAGCAGGACCTCTCATCTGCTTATTTTGAAGATCCTTTCTTGGCCAAACTTTTCTATTATTATATCCAACAAATTTTCTCTTCTTAGGAAAGTTTCTTATTCTCTGACTCTCCTGAGGTATCACATCCATACCTTTCAGGTACATACTCAATCTGAGAACAACAGCTCTTGTTTATGTATGGAAGATTTTGGCTGCCTCCTTAACCTGGAGCTCAGTACACGCCTTTGTCACGCGTGCTTGTCCGCCTGAATCATTCCTCCGAGTCTAGGAACAATCCTTTCTTCACTCAAAAGTAATTCATAGGCCTTTTGCGCAACTTCCGGCCAGGGCTCTGGAAGTTTTGCAAAAAAGGTTCCCAATATGAACTGTTGTGAAACTACGTCCAGATTGTAATAATACTTCTGGAATTTACAGACATAATTGTCGAACAGACACATATTGCAAATCTGTAGTTTAACTAGAGTAGTTAAAAATTGCTCCTTTTCCGCAGTCTTAGTAGATAATGAGAAGCCACAAAACTCCCATTTTAATGCATCAGAAATAATTGCCAACACACCATCAAAGGTCAGTGCTTGATATATCTTCTCTTTGATATCCGTGTGAGCCACCAGAGATTTCCAGTACTTTTGCGCCGTGCCCATGAAGGCTGCTATACATAATTCATAAACTGATCCAGGGGATAATATCCCAGGAAACGTAGTCATTCGAATCGGTAATAGCCACTCGTCTATCCTATCGGATATGTGTTTCTCACAATCAATGTACAGAAAAGCACCAGGAGTGATTATTGGTTTCAAAACATTATCCCTCGGAATAAATTCCGATTTGGTTCTGTGGGGATAATTCGGCCTATAAATCTCCCTTTTCGCAGTAACCAGCTCATTAAGTGTTCTATTATCTAAGTGAACTGGAGTTTCTTCTGCCAAACCTAAGGCTTTCCTCAAGTCTTTCGCCAACTCCCCACTGTCGGAGTTCAAAGTTACATTTCGTTTTCGTGGTTCTAAAATGTAAGGAGCAACTAATTCCTGTGACGAACTCCAATCTTGAAGGAGCTCCAGAAGGATTTCCTGAAGATTTTCCTTCTCCAAACATTTTCAAGGACTTAATCGCAAACTCGTCAAAATTATAGGCTGAAATAAAATGTCAGAGAGACAAAATGGGGGAAATGCCGTAAAGGAGGAATATAAAAACTTACTACCCTAAAAGTCAAAATATTTTCTTTTCCGACGGTAAAGGGGATTTATCATCCGATTTTAGGTTCGAATTTAGGTTGGTTCACACTATGTGACTTAGTAAATTACTAAGTATTTTTGTACATTTTTACAGAAAAATTTTGTAATATGACAATGGGTTCCATGAAAGCATGTACATTTTTACTAAGCTCATAAGAAAATTATTAAAATTTATAGTAGTGTATGATAACCAATAATGTAAATTACTAAAATTTTTAGTAACGTATTGTAATTTACAAAATTTTCACTATTATTGATTAGTAAAATGTACAAAGGCCATAATATTACATTACTCTAACAATGTACTAAATCCAATGACTCGTTACTAAGCCACGTTATTGTTTGGTAAATTATTAGAAAAACATGAGGAGTTTAGTAAAATTTAAAATGTACAAAGACTTGGCTGACCCATTAAGGGAGAATTTAGTACATGATTAATAAATTATTAGCTATTTACTATTCATCAATTTAGTATATTTTATCGATCCATGGTGAGAATTTAGTATAACCCCGTATACTCCAGCTAAGTTTTGAGTAAGGCGAAATGTGCTCTATCAAACTTTTTCGTGCCATTTACTTAAAAAAAAAAGAGACACTGTTTAGTATTATTTTATTTAAAAATGATTTTCCTTTAGTAAACATCGCCGAATACCGTGGGAGGGTCCATTGCGGCTTCCAACATAATGTGAAGTACGGGGTCAGGTCATGCATGCATTGTGATTGATTTAATCCCAAATTAGTCTTTCCCAATTGGTTATGTTATAATGGGTAATGCCTCGTTCCTGCCTTCAAGCTTCTTGTGATTTATGAGACAAATTTTCTGTCTTACTAAGATAAAATACGAAGACGGCTGCCCGTTACGAAACATGGCCATATGTTTCACATAAAACTGAAACGTTAATTATTCGAGAAGTAGGCGTGTAAACCAACGAAAGCGGATAACGGTGCGTGCACGTAAGACTTATGTAGTTTACTAATTATTATTAATTTTTTTAGTAAATTTTACTAAAAGTTGACCGTTACTAACAAAGTCAACGCGAAATTAATAAAAAATGTAGTAAAATTTCTTAAAAACTGGTATTCTTTTAGTAAAGTCAACGCAAAATTAGTAAAAAAGTATGAAAATTTTACTACTTTTGTACTGTTCAAAGCAGTTCAAGTTTACTAAATTTGCGCTGACTTTACTAAAATATTTCCATTAGTAAAGTCGACTCAAAATTAGTAAAAAAAGTAACATATTATTAGATGCCCTTATATAAGGGCATCTAATAATATGTACATCATATATATGTGCATCTAATATTATATGAGCATATAATATAATTAGATGCTCTATATAAGATGATCATATTATATTAGATGCTCTAATTATATTATATGCTCATATTAAATTAGATGCTCTAATTAT
Source organism: Melastoma candidum (assembly GCA_023653495.1). Lineage (NCBI taxonomy): Eukaryota > Viridiplantae > Streptophyta > Magnoliopsida > Myrtales > Melastomataceae > Melastoma > Melastoma candidum. Next base: position 11,057,228 of record CM042885.1, on the reverse strand, counting down.
ATTATATGCTCATATAATATTAGATGCACATCTCTAATTATATTATATGCTCATATTATATTAGATGCTCTAATTATATTATATGCTCATATAATATTAGATGCCATATAATATAATTAGAGCATCTAATATAATATGAGCATATAATATAATTAGAGATGTGCATCTAATATTATATGAGCATATAATATAATTAGAGCATCTAATATAATATGTACATCATATATATGTGCATCTAATATTATATGGCAATATGAGCATCTTATAAAAAGGTGTTATGAGCATCTTATAAAAGGGCATCATAAAATATGTCTTTTTCTTTGTAACAGCATTTATATTAGATGCTCTAATTATATTATAGGCTCATATAATATTAGATGTACATATATATGATGTACATATTATTAGATGCCCTTATTACTATTTTTTTACTAATTTTGAGTCGTCTTTACTAACGGAAATGTTTTAGTAAAGTCAGCGCAAATTTAATAAAAAAAGTAGTAAATTTTACTACTTTTCTACTGTACGAATTTAGGCGATATTTAGTAATCGTTTATTAATTTTGATGTTTTTTTAGTAAATAAGTTTTCGAGTTAGTAAAACTGTTAGTAAAGTTTTATATTTTTAGTAAATGTTTACTTTGACGTGTTTTTACGAAAAAGTGAGTGGACATGTTTTCCCTAATTCCTTCCTTTCCCAACAATTCACCGCTTTCTATCACAACATCTCTCAGAGGAAGAAACGACCAAACGACGACAATGACGGACGAGAAAGAATCCGAGTCGGTTTCGGTCCCCCTTAGTCAAGCCGGCATCCACGAGGACGCCGCCGAGGGCTACGCCCGCAACCGCGACCCCGAGGATCCCGCCAAGTCTCCCCCCAACTCCCCCAACTCCTCCCCTCGTCGGGTGCGTCCCGTTTCCTTTTTCCTTACTCGGCAGTACCCACTTTCTGTTATCCCTACGGTCTTCCCTCTTGTGCGGTTTCTTGGATCTGGGGTTGCCCAAATATTGAATCTCCTGGATGGATTCGGGCGCTGAATCTGTTAAGTGGTGTTTCTAGAGAAGAAAATTGATTATTGAGGAGTAAACATTCGGACAAATTATGGATGAATTGAGGAATAATGTCAGGTGATGTGGTCTAAATATCCCTATTATATGTGAAGATTTATGGTAGAAATCTTCCCTTTTTTGCATTGGCATATATTATAAGATTTAAGATATTTTTTTTTTCTCTCTTAATGCTTTGTTATGAAGGTTTTATTTTTATAAGTTTCATTTAGTTAAGAATAATAAATAGGCAGAGGTTCCTAGGGACTTGTTTTTGTATATTTAAGTGACGCCCTTTTCTAAAAGCAGAACTTGTGCGAGTTCGTTTTTGTGGGTCGTGTTTGCATCCGTGATCCTGTAATACGATGATCTGAGCCTGAGTCACTCGACCAATAACCGGAATGTCATATCAGTTGGAATGAGGTGGTGGGCCGCCACATTTATTCAACTGTCAATGGTCGAGTTGGTGGATAGCATCGTTCGTGGCCGGTGGGCTGTGATGATTCTGTTTTTAGTTTTATATGGTAATTAATAGAGTTAGGATTTACTGTCAAGGGATGCATGGACCATCGGGTTTTGGTAAAGGAACAATTGGTAAAATAAAATGCTCTAGTTACTTATATCTGGTTCAACCAGAATATATGATATTATTATAGATCACAGTGATGGAATAAGATGAAATCCTTATAACCAACCCGTGCTTAGGGCTTTAGTGTGGTTATTGTTTGGTTCAACTTTAGAAATGGAGCTTAATGGGGCCTTCTACCGGTATATGAAGCATTAACAATCAGTTTAGATGATTTGCCAGCTTCAGCAGCAGACTTTCATCAGTTGAACCAACTCATGGGTGTTTCTCTTTCTCGCTCAGGCTTGCTGTTATGTTCTTCAGAGTTGGATGTCAAGGAAGTTTATGACTGGCTGGTATCAGTTTCTCTAGAGCTTCATGCTTCTTATGGTCTTATTTGATAAATTTGACGTAGTTATTTTTTTTCTTTTTATTTTCGGTGGATAAGATACACTAACATTATTTCGATTTACTTTTCAGCGTTGTCCTGTTTCCAGTGGCGGTTACATTTTTTCTGACATGGTGGTTTATTCAATTTGTTGATGGTTTCTTCAGTCCCATATATGCCCGGCTTGGGATTGATTTCTTTGGTACGAAGCTGTATATGTCTGTATCATTCTTTTTGCGTGTCACTTGATATGTCACGTGACTTCCGTTCTGCTAGGTTATGTTCTCACTGGATATTAGAGGCTCTGAGTTTTATTCCCATGACAAAAATGGATAATTCCTTAGTCCCATGCTTAGATATTTACCTTTTTCCTTAAACAATTCAGTTTAGGTAGTAACTATTTATTGCTAAGCCAAGCTGAAGTACAATGCGCAAGACTTGTTGTTGACTTAGCAGACACACTGGTTCTTCATCCTCTTATTTTTTATCCCAGTTACCAAAATACACGCCTTTCTTTAGGTAATCCTGTCAATGCCTTATATTAAGTGATGTCCTTTCCTGAGAAAGCAGATTATTCATTCACAGGGCTGGCCTTGATATGATACTACCTGGTTGGATGCCCACCATGGCTGCATAGCCATTTTTCAACATTGAGATCATCCATCGTTTGACTATTCTTTTCTTTTTTTCAGGGCTGGGTTTCATAACGTCCTTGGTATTTATTTTTCTTATCGGGGTTTTTGTTTCATCATGGTTTGGAGCCACTGTTCTCTGGATTGGGGAGTGGTTGATAAAGCGAATGCCATTCGTTAAGCACATATACTCTGCCTCCAAGCAAATCAGTGCCGCTGTTTCCCCTGGTAATTTTCTTGTCTAGTTATTCCATGTAAATTTTCTCTGTATCAATATTACTTTATCACAAGTTGCTCAGAGAATTTGTTGGAGCTTATTTTCGTACAGTGCAATTTGGTGATATATCGGCAGAAAATAACTTTGCGCTAGGAATGCTTTTTCGTCCTGAGCTTTAGTAATCTATTCATATCATGCAATATTATGCCTAAAATTTGTTTATGCTGCAACACAGACCAGAATACAACAGCTTTCAAGGAGGTTGCAATAATCCGCCATCCACGAGTTGGTGAATATGCGTTTGGCTTCATCACTTCAACAGTTGTTCTGCAGGTGCGTTCATCGTCAAATTTCAGCAGTTAAGAGCCATTTGTTTGCTATGTCAAGTTTATCAGCTGAAAATTGGTTCTTTTCAGCTTCCTCATCTATTGGGCCAAAAGTGAAAGCAACCAATGATATGGCTGTCGCTGACCCCATCTATATGTGGATATGGCCTTATTTTTGCAGAAAGACGATGACGACGAGGAGCTATGCAGTGTATATGTCCCAACAAATCATTTATACATTGGCGATATCTTTCTAGTGAATTCTAAGGACATTATACGACCCAATTTGTCAATACGAGAAGGCATAGGTACAAGTTTCGGCCTGCAAACCTCTTGGCCATGCTTTGATACCCTCTTATTCCTTAGGATATAATACTATTATGAATCCTGGCTAGATTTTGAGATCAATGACAACAGAAGGACTGTTGGGACATTATTTAGTTGATCCTGGACGGCTAGAATTTGATCCGGATGCTTGCATGCTGTTTCTATTCCCTGATGCTGATATTTCCCTCCCTCTCTTCTCATTTGTCTGATCATGAGCGGGCTTTGGTGCAGAGATAATAGTCTCTGGCGGGATGACAATGCCACAGATCATTTCTCCCCAGGAGACGAACACACGAACCGGTGGATCCATAGCTCTAAATCGCGTCATCCAGAACTGATGGTGGAGAAATGTTGTCAGCATGCTCGTGCGTCCCAGGATGCTTATGCGGGTAGCTGAGGGTCTTCTTTTCATTCTTCTGGTATTATCAGGCCAGTGAAGGTTTACGTCTTCTGGTCTTGATTAAATGCTAAAGGTGTAGAATTTGTCACAGTAAAAACAAGATGACCGTAGTTGATACTTTGTATCATAACTAATGATTAAAAAGAATTGTTGATGTGATCTGTCAAAGATTTGCACCTGGGATATATAAAAATTTTAGGCCACTTTATCAAAAATATCCCAAAGTTACAAAAATTTTCCAATTTATCCTAGGGTTTAGATAATATCCTCAGATAACATAAACTTTTACCCTTTTTTCAAAAATATTCATAAAAGTTTTAAATTAAATTCTCAGAATGGCTGGAGAAGGAAAATCTTCTGGAAATCTTTCTGGAACTCCATTGGAGTTCGTTCCAGAATCTAGGTTATCTCCATTTGCAATTAGCAAGAGTATAAATGATATTTTAACTCAGCTAACCATCCAAGGGAGCACAGAAACTTTAGAAAGCCGAAACCAAATGGCAAAGGAAGTAGGCTCTATTGTAAATAACATGCTAGATTCTTGGGAAAGAGAAAGAGGTTTAAAAAGGCCTGAAGCCGAGGCGACCTCTGGACTGGAAAGTACGACAGGAAAACCAGTCGAAAGTTTGAATCTGGGAGGAAGAAATTCCAAACAGAATCAAGGCAAGAGTGTGGATGAGATGTACAGGGAGTTAGTGGCTCCTTACATTTTAGACTCACAAAAGCGAAGTGCGAACTTGAACTCTCAAAGTGGAGAGTTGGCTAAAGACTTAAGGAAAGCCTTAGGTCTGGCAGAAGATGCTCCAGTTCACTTAGACAATCGAACTGGTAACTGCGAAAAGGGAAATTTACAGGCCCGATTATCCTCATAGAACCAAACAAGAGTTTGTTCCAAGGGATAATGTTCTAAAGCCTATAATTACCCCTGGTGCTTTTCTGGACATAGATTGTGAAAAACATGTATCTGAAGAGATAGATGAGTGGTTATCGCTAATTCGAATGACTGCGTCCGCAGGGATATTATCCCCTGGATCTGTCTATGAATTATGTGTGGCAGCCCTCATGGGAACGGCGCAAAAATACTGGAAACCTTTGGTGGCTCATACAGACATCAAAGAAAAGATAGATCAAGCGCTGACCGTTGATGGTGTGTTAGCGATTATAGCTGATGCATTAAAACGGGAGTTCTGTGGTTTTTCATTATCCACTGAAACTGTGGAAAAAGAGCAGTCGTTGACCGCTCTGGTTAAACTACAGATCTGCGATATGTGCTGGTTTGATAGCTACGTATGTGAATTCCAGAAGTATTATTACAATCTGGATGTAGTATCTCAACAGTTCATATTGGGAACCTTTTTTGCAAAACTTCCAGAACCGTGGCCGGAAGTTGCGCAAAAGGCCTACGAATTACTTCTGAGTGAGGAGAAAATTGTCTCGGGACTCGGAGGAAAAATTCAGGCGGTAAAGTACGCAATGCGAAAGGCATGTACTGAGCTCCAAGTAAAGGAGGCAGCTAAGAAGCTGCCATACTTGAATAAGAGTTGTTGTTCTCAAATTGAGTATGTACCTGGAAGGTATGGATGCGATACTTGTAGTTCTTCAGGTGACTCGTTGAGAACGAAAAACTTTCCCCGAAAGAGGAAGTTTGTTGGGTATAACAAAAGAAAAGTTTGGCCCAAGAAGGACTTCCAGCGCAAGCAAAAAGGAGGTTCTGTTTATAAACCCAGAAGGTTTGTAAGGAGACGGGATAACCTAAAAGACAAAGATAGGATTGATGCCTTCAAGTGTAAGCATGGCAGAGAGCCTAAATGTCCAAAGGGAAAACCGTTGAGCAGCTGCAATTGCTGCTGGTTTTGTGGTTCGAAAGATCACAAGGCGGATAGTTGTCCAAAGAAAAACCAGAGGAGAGAAAGACTCCGTATGGTATTCTTAGATGACAGGAGTCATGAGAAAGAAGTCCTTGCTTATGAACCAATAGATGAGCAAGAGATTTCCGATTTAGACTCGGAAGTAGAATCTATCTACGAAGTGGTATCTGATTATGATACGGACTCGGAGGAAGATTCTGATCTCTGGAAAATGCATCTGTTCATGATGAGAGCAGAGCAAAACGGAGATGGTGATGAGATGGTTCCATTGGAAGCATCGAATCAGGTACTGGAGGAATTCCACCAGTACGAAGATCCGTCCCAGTCAATGCTGGAATGGAGGTTGCCCAATGTTAATGTGAGGGAGGTCTATAATGTGTCGAGATTTAATTTTAGATCGATAATAGACATCTCACAAACAGAAGCAATGGCTCAAGTTACAAGCACGGAACTTGAGACTTTGGATATCTCATTACTCAACATACAACGCATTAGGGAAACCATGCAACGTGCGAGAGGTGTATATAATTATATACACATTGGGTTGATCCAAGTAGGATTAATCCCGCTGTTTCATTTACCAGCGGATAGTCCTGTGGTAGCAGCAGTGATCGATAAACGGTGGCGAGAGTTTAGAGATCAGCTGATATCAGGTATACAGGCCAACCTAGCACATGGCCCTGTATGGTTCCAGGTCCATCCAAATTTCATGATGGCCCTGAACGATCGCTGTTTGGGAAATTCATTGACCTTAAGAATAAAATCAATTAATATGGATAGAATGAATTCCCGGGCCAAGTTTTTGGCGTATCACACTAGGGTGATTTATCGATTGGTAAATACCACTAGTCCTGGTGTAAGGAACATCTCGAGGCTAACTGAGTTGTTCGAAGAAGGTCATAATAACTACCAACAATTTCACAGGCGTGAGGTAAACCCGCTGGAGTTAACCTGGCCAAGAAACTGGGTTATGACTGAACCTGGTAGTAGTTCTAGACCAATTAGTGAGGCTAATATCCGACAAAGAGGTAATGAGATTACTCTAATGTTGGGTGAACCATCTAGAGAAAGTTTTAGAGCTGATAGGCATCTGCCTATGAGGATGCCACTCCTGAGAGAGCCAAGAGGACATACGCTCTCTGAAGTTTCTTCTAGAGCTAGTGATGTGGGAGAGGACATAATTGTGTCCAGACCAGCAGAAGCATATGCTCCACCACTAATAGAAGAAATGTCTCGAAGGTCTACATATTCGAGGACCCCGTCACAACATACGGGTAGAATCGTGGGATATAGACATGTGTCATTACCAGTCTATGAAGATCCGGTAGATCAACCGAGAGAGGAGTCTATAAGGATGTTAAGAGTTACCAGTATGGAACACTCTTTATCCAAGATTCCTGAAGTTTGTAAGGTTATTGAGCAAATAGCCGAGCAAAGGTCTATTCCAATAGACGAAATCTGGAGGATGATAGAACCATCCCAAGAAGTACCTAAGAATATTGGGTTTAGTGTTAGGAAGGAAGACTTGAGCACATACATGGCTCTAACTTTCAAGTTTCCTGGATATTATGAGTATTCTTTAGATACTTTGATAGACACTGGGTGTAGCGTAACTTGTGCTAGACTCAATGCTCTACCAGATGAGTGGTGGAAACCACTGCAGAAACCCATCCACATGGTAAACGTTGATGGAATGGCAACAATAGTTAGCCACCAGGCCAATAATGTGCCTGTCTTTATTGGTGGACAACAGTTCATCATAAAAAAGATCCTGGCCCATCCTTTATTAGAGGCAGACATCATAATAGGTAATGCCTTTTTGAAAGGACAAAAGGAAAACCTACCTTTTGTGCAGGATGTCCATCATGTGTCCATTGGAGGGATAAAAATCAGTATACTCAAAGAACCTAAGTTGAGGTTGAAGTTTGGGTTTTATCCGGTAAAACGGACCGAGTACTGTGGTAATACACCATGTGAAAGAGCTTTCAGAGTGCGAGCTCAACGTGGTGATTTACGGTTGGATGATAACGATTCATGGGAACAAACCCTGTTTTCTCCAATGAATACCAGGAGCTCTAACTGGTATGACGACTTGTTTCCAAAACAAGAAGTGTGTATGGCTGTACAGTTAGCTGGGACAAAATGGGATAAGTTCCTAGTAAAACTTGCCGATAATTTTAGTGAAGATCCACTAAAGTTATGGACTCGAAATAGCCTAAAGGCTAAATTAGAGTTGAAAGATCCTGGAACCATTATAAGAGCCAGAAACATTACGTATACGGCTGAAATGGTTGAGGAGTTTGACAAACAAATTCCTGAGTTGCTTGGAAAAGGCTTGATTAGGGACAGTTATAGTCCACATTCTAGTCCTGCCTTTATGGTTATTAATCATGCGGAGCAGGTGCGAGGTAAAGCACGGATGGTTATAGATTATCGTTAGCTTAACAAAGCTACAAAGGACGATGGCTATAAGATTCCCACTGCGGGAGATTTAATTGATAGGGTAAGTCTGAGCCAACCAAAATTCTTCTCAAAATTTGACTTGAAAAATGGATACCGGCAAGTCAAGATGGAGGAAGAGTCGGTTCCTCTAACTGCCTTCAATGCTCCGCAAGGAATGTTTGAATGGCTGGTGATGCCGTTCGGCCTGAAAAATGCTCCAGGAGTATTCTAGCGCAAGATGGATAATGCTTTCAAGCAGGTCCGAAAATTTTGTGCGGTCTATATTGACGATGTGTTAGTCTACAGTCAAACTGAAGACGACCACATGAGGCACCTAGACAAGGTGACTGATGTCTTCCGACAGGAAGGGATGATTCTTTCTGAAAAAGAAGATAGAATGGTTTAAGGAATCAGTTAATTTCTTAGGCATGGAGATTGAGCAGGGTAAAATTAAACTGCAAAGTCATATTGCTGAGAAAATAATTAACTTTCCTGACAGACTTGAGGATAGAAAGCAAGTCCAAAAATTTTGTGGATGTGCTAACTATGCAAGAAAGTTTGTGAAAGATCTTTCCCAAGATCTAAGTAGGATTTCGAAGAAGACTTCTTCGACTAGTCCTTGGATGTGGGAAGATGAAGACACTCAATCAATCAGAAGGATTAAAGCGAAGGTAAAGAATTTGCCACAACTCGCTTTACCATCTGACAAAGATGAGTTAGTCTTGGAAGTTGATGCTTCTGAAGAATTCTGGGGAGCAGTCCTTAAGATTAAGGGACGAAAACCAGAACCAGTGTGCAAATACTGGTCGGGAAGCTTCAAGGGGTGCGAGTTACGGTACCCGATACATGAAAAAGAAGTGTTAGCATTAAAATACGGAATAAAGGCTTTCTTTATCTTTTTGGCACCGAAAGAATTTTTAGTGCAATCTGACTCGACCTATGTTAAAAGGTTTATGAGTCTGAACCTTAAGGAAGCTAGGCAAACTAGACTCTTAAGGTTGCAAGAATGGCTAAGCTATTATAAATATGAGGTCGAATACATTAGGTCCGACCACAACATAATAGCTGACTCTCTCTCTAGAGAACTTGCAAACACCTCTCTTTCTAAAAACTTTGTAGATGGATCCTGCTGCAAAGAGAAAGCTGGGGATGCAAGAAGGAAGGACACTCCGGAAAGGTATGTCCTAACAAGGGAGATAATGAGCATAGTGATGCTGGTTCCATTGCAGGAATGAAGGAAGCAGTTCTATGCTGGTAGTGTAAGCAACTAGGTCATCGTTCTTACGAATGTCCCAAGAAGCTGAAAACTGCAGATTCCCAGAAGGGGAAGGCTGAACTCAAGGAGAAAGCAAAAGCTGACTCCAAGAGTAAAGCGAAACCAGATCTCCAAGAGGAGATGGCTAATCCCAGAAAAGCTGAGGCTAGATCTGAGGATAAGGCGAAGGTTGTTCTCCAAAAGGAGATGGCTGAACCCAAAGGAAAGGCAAAAGCCAATTCTAAGGGGAAAGCAAAATTTCCCAGGAAGGAAAGACAGATCTGAAGGAGAAGGGTGACACCAACTCTGAAAGAGACGTGAAGAAAGATCTTCGAGAGAAGATGACAGATCTGAAGGAGGAAAGCTCCAAAGGAGATGTGAAAATGGCAGATCTGAAAGACAAGGCAAAAGCTGAGTCACAGGAGAAAGCCAGGAAGAAGAGGAAAGCTAAGAGGCTTAGGTCTTCTGGTCCCGAAGGGGATGTTTCTGTAAAGGAAGGTCCTAAGAAGGACGGTAAGGTTGAAGAACCTTGGTGGTCTCCTTTGACCATGGAGCAGTTCAATTACTGTCGAAACCACTTAGCCAAAGAGCAGAAAATCTCCATTAATCAAGCTGTAAAATCTTACAAGGCTTTGTTAAAAAGCAAGGAGGAACAGAAAGAGAAGATGGAAACAAAGTATGCCGAGGAGGAGGTTAAGTTCAAGGCCTTAATTGGCGAGCCAATCCAAAAGGTAAACCCTGAACCAAGGGTAGAACCTGAGGAAGCGGCTGAGATGGAGTGTGAGCAATACTTCGATTTTGGGAGTGCTTACGCATCGTTGGAAGGTACTCTAGAGAGGAAAGAGAACCTTGAGGAAGCAATTCCTGTAAAAGACTTGGAGTCTGGTGAGAATGCTCACGGTGACAGGAGTCACGATGGCAAAGGCCATGTTGGAATAATCCAAAAAGATCTGAGAGGATCCTGGTTTTTTGATCAAGACTCATTCGAAGATGAATCCCTGAGTTGGGATGCGTCTGTGGTCTGTGGAGGACTCATAGGTGGCATCAAACATGATGACAAGCGCCAAGTTGAGTTTTTCGCAAAAAAGACTATTGAGTACATCAAAGACCTGGAGTACAAGCTATCAATTATGGCTTCAGGTGAGGAGGAGCTGTCCAGAGTTGAAAAAGAGATACAGCAGATTTTCTCCACAACGATGTCTATCATACCAGGGGAGGTAAAAGATTACGAAGTCCCAAAGGTAGTAGTAGACATGAGTGAATCCTCGCTCGAGGAGAACACTGTACTTCAACCGTATCTACATTGGATATCGGGGAAGTGGCCGTCTCTGAGAATTCATTCAGACATGGTGGGAGTAGCAGCACCTTACGTATACGCTGGGTTTGTAGACATCCTGGAGATCGATAGACCGAAACCAGAGTGTATGGAAACACTGCCTATGTTGGTAAGGTATGTACTCGGATGCTTAGGCTATGGACCAAAATACGCCACGGCATTGATTACAAGCACGATAAGGGAGGAAGAAGACCATCCGCAGTTCGGGAAGGTAATACTTCAGAATCTGCAAGTATGGAACATCCACCCTTGTGAGAGTAGACGTCTGGTGGAACCTCAACGACAAGACCTCGATCAGAGAGGTTTATGGCGAAAATACTATAAGGACAAAACAGTCCGAAAGGCCATAAAGGTTGAGTTTCTTAAGGATGTGTTGGAGCATGTGTTAGCCCGGAAGGACGAATACTACGTGCTCTGTGATGGCATAATTACCGTCACGATTCTTCGGTCAGATCTAAGTCTCATAGACGAACAAGCCGGAGACCGAGGATGGCAGAGAATGCTCGAACTTCTGGATAGTTTCTGGAGGCGAGAAAACTCTGTGCTACATCTCCGAACCGACACCTTCGAGGTTTGGAATAAGATTGCTGATTTCACAGACAAGACCTTAAATCAGCAAATCGAATATGATGAGAGAGCCCAACAAATCTCGCAACAAATTCTTGAAGCAGTTCAAGACCCGCCGGGACTCTCAGAAAACGAAGGAGTTGGCAATTCTTCAAGCGCCAACAACAACGATGAAGGAATCTCCCAGGACAGCGCGCCAATGCAGACGGGAGAAGACAACTGCATAAAGTTAGACTAGGACATTTTTGTCAGTCACTAGGACCACACTAACTTTTGTAACAGTTTAGATTCTTTTTGAGCTGGCAAACAGTGTATAGGCACCAGCTCCTTTGTGTATATATTCACAAGCCCTCTACCTCATTTGGGGAGGCAATCTGAATAGAGAATTTTCTCTCTAAAAAATTTGAGCAAGAAATCTTTGATTGTCCTCCAGGAGAAAATCTAAAACGAAAATCTCGATCTCAAATCTGAGTTGAAGTTTTCTCTGATTGTTCTTCAAAAGATACCTTAAGAAACCAAGGACGTTAGAATTAATCAAAACTGTTAAGTCTAACTAAAGGTTAGATCTGTGGATTGACACCTTGAAGGATAAGTCATTATGACTAAACCTTGTAAGGCTAAGCCGTTGGGCTGAAACCTTGGATGAGGAGTGTCTATATAAGACCCTCATGTTATGGGCGTTAGAATAACACAGAAGAGCCTCTCCACTGCCTTCTCTAAATTTCTGAGAAGAAGACTCTTGAAGCTTTGTCTTATGAGTTATCTTGGTGCGGAAGCTTGGTGAACCCTCTGAGCGATTCGATTAAGGTATGAAAAGCATCTTTATAATTTAAAGGTTGTTTTTGCTGTTCTTTCAGCTCTGAAAGAAGATCTTGATTAAGGAAACTTAATTAAGGTGGTGCAAGGGCACGAGTCATTCTTATGACTGATTGTCCGAATCCTGATCTACTACATTTAGATCACGGGGTTGGCAAGGATTCTACTACTGGTCTTCTTAATACCATAGTAGATCGACTTGAGAATCTATCGGCACAAATATCACAAATATCAAAGCAGATAGAGAGTTATTCTAAGAAATTAGAAGAGCTGACTCTAATACAGAGTGAATTCGAGGAATATTTCCTTGAAGGTAAATCCAATCTCGGATTTACGGCAAGTTCAAAATACTCAAACGAGTATTTGAGGTTGGTAGAACGCCGACGACAAAGACAGTTAGGAAAAACATCTTAAGTTCGATTCTTGGCTATTCTGAAGAATATCTAGCATGCGGATAGTTAACTCTTATTTGAGTTAATTTGCTTCGCTTAATCTTCAGTAGTTTTATTGGTATCAGAGCCGCTTAAGAAAATTATTCTTAATTGTCTGTGAGAATCTTAGGATTAAAACAGGATAAAATTGAAACTAGGCAAAACTTGAGGATAGAAGAAGATATTAGTTAAACGATAGGATAAATCGGATAAATTGAGTTAAATTGAGGATATATTGGATAAATAAGCTAAAATTTTATTGTTATAGATAACATCTAGTTTTGTAATTTTTTCAGGCATGTTTTTTTTTTTCAAGGCGACCGGTTCATACGTCCGGTTTACTTAGAACTGGTATCAATCCGAAAAAAAAAACCGAATCGAACGGAACCGACCCGACCTAGACCGATCCCAATCTTCCCCGAAGGCGAGCTAAAACCATTATTACAAAACCTAAACCCCAAAGTCCCCCCTAAAACAAGATCCTCCCACAAAACCGATTCCCATCCGTCGCCGGCGGCCGCCGAAGACCTAACCGTTGCCCTAACGGCCGAGCCCCGAGTTTCCTGGAGGAGGCAATCGATGGATTTCGACGAGTACGAGTATCTTGAGAAGACGGTGGAGGATGCTGACGATCGGGACACCCGCAACGGCAACGCAAACGGAAACGCCTCCAAGTTCAGGAGTATCAAGGAGAAAGAGAGGGATGCGAGTGGAGGAGAGAAGAGATACAGGAGGAAGGACACCGGCGATGCCTTCGATGGGGGTTTGGAGGATCGGAGGAGCAAGAGGTCTAAGGGAGGAGACGAGGAGAATAATGGATCCAGGAGGGAACGGGACAGGGACAGGGAGCGTAGGGACAGAAACAGGGATAGAGAAAGGGAGAGAGATTGGGATGGCGAGAGGGGGAGCAGGGAGAAGGAGAAGGAGAGGGAGAAGGAGAGGAGGGAGAGGGAGGCGAGGGATAAGAGGAGCAGGAGCCCCAGACATGACCGCCAGTTCGACAGGGAGAGGGTCAGAGAGTTCGAGAGTCGTGACAGCAGGTTGTTAGTTTTACTTGTTTCCTTGTTTGTGATTGTGAATTCTTATTTGGATTGTTGGTTCAATAATTGTTACTAATTACTATAATGCTGAATATATTATTTTCTCCTCCTCCGCCTGCCTGTTATGACGTGATTGCTGCTTTCGATCTAATCCAAAGGATCCCTACTGTTGATGACATGAGCTTGCTACATTGATTTTGTGATTGACACGATGTATTGGATAGTTCACTGGAGGGGCCTCATTTTTGTACTATAACTGGGTGCTTTAGGACATAGAACGTTTCTGCATGTTAATGCACATGCTTTTTTGGTTGTTTGTCATCATATTTGTTATGTATGTTCTTAGATTTTGTTTCTGGCTGACTTGTGGGAACAGTTTCTATGGTCATGGATGGTTCTGTTCCCAACGATTTTACAAGAAAGAAATGCAAAACTGTCTTATTAATTGCTGGTGATGTCAGTTTAGTTCAAGATCATTATGTATATTAGAGAAAAAAATGGAGAAGCTCTAATTGAAGATTAATCGATAGGAACATGACTAAATTGGTGAGCATGAGTGGTTATTGTAAGACTCTAGAAACTAGTTCGGCGGACTGTAGAGCAAGGACATTGGGAAAACTATGCAAGAGGAATTAGTTGGGAAACAACCATGTAGGATTGATATAGCCAATTCCATCATGAGGAAATTAATATGTTTGAATGTGTGACAATCTCCTGGTGCTTTCAGATATTGTGGGATTGCTATAGAATGACAGCTGATGTCCCACTTGTACAGTTTTCTTATGAGCCTACCTCTTAAATTATTTAAGTATATCATCATGTTTCTACCTGCAGAAGGTTCAGAGATAAAAAAGAAACGGCTGAGCCTGAAGCTGATCCTGAGAGGGACCAGAGAACTGTTTTTGCTTACCAGGTAAATGCTACAAAGTTATTGCTATGTTTCTACATATGGACATGAATGGCACCTGTTAATCTTTTGTGAAATTCCATGACAGATGCCGCTGAAAGCAACTGAGCGAGATGCTTATGATTTCTTTTCAAAGGCAGGCAGGGTGAGGCTTTGCAATTCACTGATGTCACTTTTTTTAGTTTATAAAAAATCTAGGATAGGTGAAGTTTGCAATTTCGATGTGGGTATCTTATGTCACTATGGCTCATAGGATGAAGTTGTTTATTTGTCTTTTTTGTTTTTGTTTTAATAAAGTAAAGATGCTTCCTATATTGGATGGAGGCTCCTTTCTATCTGTTTCTGTCAATTTTGATTACCTGAAATTGATGCTCCTTTATCTCAACCTTGAAACTTTCTTCTTCTGGACAGGTTAGAGATGTCCGTTTGATAATGGACAGAAATTCTCGGCGTTCGAAGGGTGTTGGGTATGTGATTTCCATTATGAACATTTCAGTTACATGCCTCTAGAATATATAAAGCACATATTATATGAACGATCAAGTTTAACTGGATTCTCAATTCACTAGCAATGCGATAATGATGAGGGATGGTGGAAATACCTTGCACTCATGTTTTATCAATTCATGCTGCGTTTACAAGGTAGCGGACATGACCCCAAGTTCCTTCTATTTTCCCCATCTTTCTGCTTGTTACTTTACTGAGGAAGTGGAAACACTTTAAAAACTATTTTTCAATTACTCACTAGAATATTGACCTTCATTCAATGGAGACCTAAGTCTTGGTGGTTATTTCCTGTAGGTATAAGCCGGCTACATGCATTTTCTTGCATGGATACTTGTCAGTCTATTGCTGCTTCTCATCAAATTAAACTGCCTGGGTGCTGGTTAATATTACTAAAGTGTGCCCTTTGGCAGGGGATCAAACATTCGTGTTTTTATACTGCTCTTTTTCAGGGTCGGGTGGTCTTCTAGATGCTCTCGTGGTGTCAACAGGGGGATGTTGATCCATTGCTATTGTTTTTCCCATCATTTTTGCATGCCCCAGTGACAACTCTTAACTTCTTCTTGCTGCTGTTGCATTCTTTTTCTTCCGCTCTGATAAGCTAAACTCTATCTTTTCATATGGGATCTCAGATTCATAAAAAAATCTCAGCTTGAGACCTCACTTCAGTTTTTGTTTCCCTGCATCGATTTGACATTTCCGTTGTAAGTTTTTGTTATGGGCTCTCGCCACTTTTCACCTGCTGACTAGATTAGATGGAGTCTTTGATTGTGTAGGTATATTGAGTTTTTTGATGCCATGTCGGTGCCCATGGCGATAGCACTCTCCGGCCAGTTACTTCTGGGGCAGCCTGTAATGGTCAAACCATCAGAGGCTGAGAAGAACCTTGTTCAATCTACAGCAACTGGAAGCTCCAGTGCCATTACCGGTGCTTATGGCGCAACAGATAGGAAACTGTATGTTGGAAATTTACATTTTAATATGACCGAAAGTCATTTGAAGAGTGTAAGTATTCTTGCATCAACAGCTTTAGTTTTTGTGGCCAAATTTACTCATTTTTTATTTAATTTTTCTTTTAAACCAAGGATTGGTGCCCTATAAAAGGGCACTGTCTTGTTAAGGACCAAGACTATGAAACCACCCAGTTGTACAGTTAGATTAATTATGGCCATTTGACACCTAATTCTGGGTGGTTGAACAGATTTTTGAGGCGTTCGGTCCCGTTGAGCTTGTGCAACTGCCCCTGGATCCTGAGACCGGACATTGTAAAGGGTTTGGCTTTGTTCAAGTGGGTACAGATAGTATGTTCTTTGTTATTTGCTTTGTGTTTCATTCTCTGACATTTTATCAACCACCTTTTGCAGTTCGCACAACTGGAACATGCAAAAGCTGCACAAAGTGTGAATGGGAAGCTGGAAATCGCTGGTCGTTTTTTGAAGGTAGACATTGAACCAGTGCCTTTCTACTTATCTTTGTGTACTTGATTCTTATTTTCAAGTTATTGTAATCACAGATTTCTTCCGTGACTGATCACATTGGAGCGCAAGACCCTGGAGCCAGGTCTGCTGATTTGGATGATGATGAGGGTGGTTTGGTAATTTTCATCTGAGTCCTTTCTTTTTAAGTGTCTGTATCTGATCCATTCAATTATGTAGCTTTGCTTCTTCCCATCACGTCCATTTGAGAAGTTCTCTATTAAATTGAGTTGATCCAAAAGCAGGAGTTGGATTCTCTAATTAGTTAAACCTCGAAAATTGTTGAAGCTGATTTCCTTTCTGTGCAGTCTTTGAATGCTCAGTCAAGGGCAATGCTAATGGCAAAACTGGATCGGACTGGTGTCGCCACAAGGTTTTTCTTTCATAAATTTCATTATCTTTCTACCTAGGATAGAAGTGTGTAATTTTTGCTTTTCCTTTTCCTTTTGGTATATAGCATTGCAGGATCTCTTGGAATACCTGTGCTCAATGGCGCACCGAATCCACAGGTTGCCGTGTTGCCTGTCAATAGAGCCACTGCTATTCCAATGCCAGTGATCCCTGCAAGCATCGTTTCTCCAGTCGCAGCTGAACCTGTAGGAACTCCAACCGAGTGCTTGCTACTGAAGAACTTGTTTGACCCCGTGTCTGAGGTCTTGTTTCTTCATCGCACTCTCCCCATTTCCTAGTCTATTTCCTGTAGAAGGTCATTGTTTCTGGTCTTTTGCTGATGTTTTCCATGAAATGCAGTCTGATCCCGAATTTGCCGATGAAATTAAGGAAGATGTGGAAGGCGAATGCTCCAAGATTGGTAAGGTGAACCATATATTTGTGGATAGGTCAGTTACCTCTCCCTCTCCCGTACCCATACTCTCAGTTACGCTTCAGACTTGGTATTTGTGAATCTTTTCCATCCCTTGAAATCAATTGTTTGCTGTCCTGCAGGAACAGTGCGGGTCATGTCTACTTGAGGTTCAATGACGTGACAGCCGCAATGGCAGCCCAGAAGGCGATGCATATGCGATGGTTCGCGGGGCGGGCAATATCCGCAATCTTCTTAGTATGTCTTTATTTTCTTTTTGTTCTGTTATAGAATGTTATTTTTTTCTGAAGAAGTGACCCCTTGTGTTGTTTTGCATCGTCGTGAAGCCGCCAAGCGAGTACGAGGCTAGGATACAGGCCATAGCTTGATGAAGACGTGATCATTCCTGCGGGTGAAAGGACTCTGCTTAGACAGACTTGGTGGGCGAAAAGCCTGAGGACGAAGCTGTACTTTTTTCCCATTTAGCTATGCACTTTTTGAAGGATGTGGACTTCATGACATGCCAGTTGTAACCGTGAGAATGAAGATTGTTCTGGTTAAGGGTGGGTTTGAGGCATTACATACATCCGGTGCAGCAATCTCAGCTTGTGAAGCTTTCGGTGGGTGTTTATCGAGTTGATAATAATATGGTAACATTTTATTTTTATTTTAATATTCACCCTAAGACACTATAAAATGGGGATGTCGTGGCTGTGCAAGCTTTGAATTAAAAGTATATTAATTAAACTTATTCAGAGGAATACAGCGCCTGTAGCTCAGTGGATAGAGCGTCTGTTTCCTAAGCAGAAAGTCGTAGGTTCGACCCCTACCTGGCGCGCAACAATTCTTTTCCATCCCTTTAATTATCTCTTCTTCTTTTCTTGTGTTGCATTTCAGACCGAAATAGACAACTCTTTATTGGGTGCTGCTATTAAGGGCAACTCATTGTGATCATGACAAGGTTTCTCGATAATATACACTCCACTGGCAGTTCACAAGTAAAACCCTCGGTCTAAACAAAACCCAAATACAAATCCGTACTTTTTCTTATTTTCTCCACACATAAAATGAAGTTAAACCCACTAATTACTTAAGACAGGAAAAAAACAGAGATCGATCTCCATCTCTTGATAATTTGGAAGCCAAACGGTCTCTTTATACAAACCTGAAAAACTACACCAATGATTTTCTGTGTTTGCCTCTGAAATCTAAACTAAACTTAACTTTAGCACCCCCTCCACCAACCAAAAAGAAAGAAAGAAAACCAAAAAAGTAATTAATGATCATCGCCTTTCGTGGTCCTCTGCTCCCTCCCTAGACGTCCACAGCATGCGGAAAATCCTCTTGCTCTTCCTTCTCCTCCTCATCTTTCTTGATGGGATCATGATCGGCCCTCTTTAACCGTCAACAGCACGGGCCGCTTCGTGGACGCCATGTCTGATGCCATCAACCCAGAAACGATGACTCTGTCATCCTTATCACCGTGATCCTTCATCGGATATCTTTTTGTCTTTTGTTTTTGTGTTGCTGCTTGTTTTCTTTCCATCCAATCTTTGTATTTATTATTGGGGGATTTCTGGCGTGGAGGGGGTATTTGGTTTGGTGGGTCACGTTCTCTTATATTAACATCCCTAACTTTCTTTGTTATTGCCTAGACGGTCCTTTAATTTTCAAGTCCTCTTCAAATTTTGTCCCATGAAAGAACACGGGAAGGAGAAACGATTCCTTCTCTTTCAAAGTATACAAAAGGAAAGTGTCTAACGTTACGTGTGCGGGGGACGTTATCCTTACTGTACAAAAATTTGGCCGTTTTTGGTATAAATGTACAAATGAAATTAGTTTTTTTTTTTTTTTATATTACTAGTCAATCACTATATAAGTTAGTACAAATGTACAAAAGAAATTACCGTTATTCCTAGTACATGTTAGTACAAATGTAAAAAAAGAATAGTGTTCATTTTGTACATTTTTATACATTCCACTGTTTTGTACATTACTATTCAATTATTATATAAGTTAGTACAAATGTAGTTCACAATAACTATATGGCCTAAAACTTGATATTTGACCATGTATGCTCCAACCACATGACAGTAGATCAGGAGAAGCTACAAGAGTTAGTTGAATACAAAGGCTAACGAGACGACGTCACATCGGCATAACTGTCGTAGCAGGTAGCAAAGTCCAACTGAGGGGTATACTATGTCCTAGGAATAAAGAAGAATCTTTTGTCAAAAGCTCAACCGACAGCCCCTCGCAACATCGTGGTGTTTGGTCCAAAAGATGTAAAGGTACACCGCAAGTTGAAATTTCTAAAACACCTTTCATGGAATGGCGGAAGGTCAACTCTATCTATGTCATGTTTGTTGAATCATCATACGTAGATGGAGTGAAGAAAAACGAGATGGCAAACCTCTAGCATGAAAGACTTTGGGATATTTGGCTACAACAAGTTGAAGATCATGATGAGCAAGGAGATGCCGAAGAACATTCCACAACTGGAGGTAAATGTTAATAACGTCTGGGCAGGCTGTTAGTATGGTAAATCACACCAGTTATCGTACGAAGAGTCCAAGTATAGGGAAAAATAACTATTGCAGTTAATCTACTCTAATGTGTTTGGTCGGATAAAGCACCCATCAATAACGGTTGCAAATACATTGTGATGTTTATTGATGACTATTCTAGATGTGTTTGGATAAACTTTATGAAAGAGATTGGAGGTCCTATACAAGTTCAAAGAGCTCATGATAAAGGTAAAAAGTGACCTACAGAAGAAGGTAAAGTGGAAGAAGAAGAAGAAAGAAGAAGAGGAAGATGAAGAATAGGGGGGAGGGGAGAGAGGAGGAAGGAGAAAGAATATTATAAACTCGTTGGTAATTGCGATACGTACTACACCGGAGACTGCAATACTCGAAGATCAACTACATAATATGTCCTCATTGTAGCACGGGGAGCAATATCGTGGTATAGCAAATGACAGCTGGTGGTGTCCCACTAAACAACAAAACTCGAGTATAGAGTTGCTGTTACAAGAACACTAGAAGCTAATGCAGCTCATAAATGATCTAACGTCCACAGTCACTTCTTGAGAGAAAAGTTGTTATAAGGAGAGATCGTGCCACAACATATTAGTACTGAAGACCAATCAGTAGACATCATCACCAAAGGACTCAATACAAGCTAGCTCGAGGAGTCCCAAGTATAACTTGGTATGACCAGAAGAAAAAATCGGTGTTGAGGAGGAATGAATAAATCAACACCATCTCTTTTCTTATCTGGCCTGTCTAGAATTATCTAGACCATGTAACTTTCCAGATAATTCCTTAGTAGGTACAAAATGTGTGGCAGTTAAATTGGTAGGTTGAAACTAAGGTTAAAAAATTAAAATCATGGCCACATCCTCGACACAACCAAGGAATTGGCTCCATGTATAGATAGGTGTGATTGGCTCCACCCCTTTCAATCAGATCAAATAAGTGAAATCTCCTAGCATTCTCATTTCTTCTCATCTCTTAAATTTCCCTATCAGCAAGTTCGGTTAGTTAAGAAATGTTGCTTCAAGCTATAAATCCTATAATTCACCAAAGTTAGGGTTGCCATTTAAATCCATAATACTAAAAATCTTTCCATATATTGGCAATCCTAAAGAAACTTCATTGGATATTATTCGCATTGAGACGAAAATTAGCCCCCCTTTCAACAATCCTAAAAGAGGATACCCATTAACTACCGATGAACATAAATAAATATTAAAATTAATTCGTCTGGCAATCCGTCATATACATGATTGTCGAAAATGACAATAAATCTAACAATTCTTCCATGAACCGAGAAACTGGAACACGATTATATGTGATGAAATTATTAACATCTTTTATGAGTACATGGATAAAAGAGACCAACTAACAATGAACAAAACAAATATTTATTAATAATTATATCTAAAAACTGCTCAACTGCTCATTAATGTGATGCAATTGCTGATGTACTTCTTGGTCATCTTCCTTTTAGTAAAAAATCTCCTACCTGCCCTTTCTCAACGCATTTCTTTAGACAAAGATTACGTTTCTTTCGCTTTTCAGATGGAAATAAATGATAGATTTCTTGTTTACTTAAAATTGTTGAAAGCTTTAAAATATGTACATATCGAGATCTTCCATGCCCGACACCAATATATCTGCACCAAAGTATTCCATCTCAATAGGAAGATCAATTATGGACTATGCCAAACTTGCAGCATGCTCATCACCCTAGCAATATTTCTCAAGACATCTCGACGACGTCTTCTGTGTCTATCAGCATAACTTCAAGTCTAGCCATTTATTGGAGACATAATATGAATATAATTTAATTCTCGCCCCAAAGGGATCATTAAAATAATGAAACATCCTTGTACGAACAATTTCATATGGAAGATTTATTTGTTTGTCTCTTATATGGTGTACATCAGGTTCTTATCACCTATATGCAACCTGTGCTTATCAATGTCCAAAGTGGTCAATTTCAATTTATTAGTACTTAACCCCAAACAATCTTACTTCCTATTTTTCTTCATAATCTCCGAATATGAATGTGCATTGACCTATTATGCTTAACGTATCTTCAATCAATTGTCCACACAAGTGAAACAAGCACCTATTCCCAAAGGAAAAATTAAACCCATTCGACAATTCTAGTAAGTAATAGTAAAATTATTGAACTTCGTCATCATAAACCCTCCTCTCATTTTTTGTGAAAACAAGTGCCCGCTTAAGTTCAATCTATCTAGTATCATATCAACTGTAAAATTCATCACAAAAGAACTCCAAATACTAGACGACCAACATCTAATTCTCACAGTGAAATCTGCCACCTTATCTCACCCTACTCGTACAATACCAAATTGTTGCTTAGAGACCAAGAGAAGCTACAGGTTGGTTGTTTACCCTTTGTCTTGACATATCCTTTTTTATGAAATGCATCAACACCATGGTCCAAGGCCAAACATGTTGAAATTATTGGAATAGAAGGGGGAGAATATGAGCAGGTATTTTCGTTTAAGATTGGTAGAAATGAGAGAAAACGAAGATGATGTCCCGAAATGAGGCGGAAAAAATATGAAGTTGTTTGAAAAAAGAAGGGTTTGAAGGGGAGACAACAAGAGTAGTTTTTTTGTTTAAGAAACGGTAGAAAGGAAAGAGAGGGCTTTGGGTTCTTTACCTTAAACTGACATGACTTTTGGGTAATTTTCTGAACTAGAAATTTATAAAAATCAAGATATTTGTCATTACCTTGACAACCGACGATCCATTTAATAATCAGATTGACCTTATATATGGGAGGATTCCTGATAGTCTAGTTCATAACCGATATCTACATCGAAATATTAAAATGCGGGTGATACGGGAAAGCTGATCTTTGAATAATACCCGACATAAAAAAAATTTCACTAACAATCACGGGTGCGTAGTTGATTGCCAACATGCAGTCCATATAACTAAGACTTTCCGATTCTTGAAGGATTTTCGTCAAAATCACTACACGGTCTTTAATAGAAGCCTGATTTATCTCTTGTCAACCCAAATTATGTATTGCATTATGTATGTCTGTTTCACTGATATAAGTCCCATCTTCCATGTGCACTCTTTTTAGTGGACCAATAGTTAACTATGAATCTTCCTCTCCCTATTTCAAATATAGGGCTTCCATTTTGATAATTTTGGATATCATGATGAATTATCATCAAAACAAGTGATGTATTATTTATAGCAACAGGAGGAAGAACCAACTAATCTAGATCATCCAACTGGTTCATAAATAATCTCTTGAAAAGCATTCGATGATTTACTTTTCGCATGTTCCCATTGAACTTTCCGAATGATCCATTCATTGAAGGTATTCCTTGGAGTATATCATACAATAGTTAGCAAATTATCATCGGTCATATATCATCATTATACCCAATCGACAACGAAATATTGAATATCATAATGGTATGCAGTACACATACTGACAGTGAACTTGATTCTATTAATACCCAAGATATTAACTATCTCACTCTTACTACATCCTTTGCCTCGTAATCTTGCATTTACCGCCAACACGTAACACATTCTCAAGAGAATGTACGCATATAGAGACAAGTCAACTTATATAAGTATGATAAAGACATACTAGGCAGCTTGTCATTTTCAAATTCAACAAAGCCACACTAATGCAGCTTGTCTAGCATCTTTGTAACCAAAAAACAAATTATTTTCTTCGCTAAAAGCGTCAAATAAAAAATGAATAAAGTGCAAATTATTCATTATAAATAATAGACATCGACTTCTTAAAATGGAAGAATTTGTATATTCTGGAATATACCCCAGTTGGGTAATTGACAAAACATTTGTGCAATAAATTTATGCAACTCACAAAATGAAAATTATTATACAAGTAAATTACGAATATTTTATCTTTTCATAATGTGACGAAACATAGTTGAAAAATTTCAAGTATATAAGATTATATCTTTTAAAAGAAACAAAAGAAGAGTTTAGTATATTGCAAGTTATTTGTTCAAATTTACTAAGTTCATGCAAATCAAGGAAAACGATTTTATTTTCAAGAAATTCTTAAATTAAAAATTTAAATTTTTTTAGAATATCTCGAAAAAATTATTTCTATTTCGTAAAAGTTGGGTTTTTTACGAAAAATATGACCCTTACAGTGGAAGGAATTTAAAAAGCCTCCCGACTATCGGATCGGGGCTTTAATAAATCATGCTCTTTCTCACTAAATCGTCTCTCTCTCTCTCTCTCTTGCGCTCGAGAATGGAATCATCTTCATCGGAGATCGGCAAGAGAAGTGAGGAAGCTGCGATGACACTCAACTGGAATTCACGAATGAAAACCTCAGCCTAAACTAAAACCGAACGTAAATCAATATCTTATCATTTTTTTTTGTCGCCACACATAAAATGAAGACTAACCACAACTTATTTGTGATAATAATCACATAAGAGCGTCTGATGATCACAAAGTCATGCACCAAGTTAAAACGAAATCATACGCCGGAAGAAAAATGATATTTCTGCACAAACTGGAAGAAACTGCCCCTTTGATTTTCTAAATCACTTCCCATTTATCCTTTTCTCCCACGATAGGCTTGGTCTCCGCATATATGTCCGCGAGCGAGCGGAACCTCCTCTTCCTCACCTTCCCCATCAGCGTCGTTTTCTTCTCCTCCTCTTTCGTGGTTGTCGAGTTGTGATTGCCCTGGCGGTCCTCGTCCTTTTTAGCCATCAACTGCACGAGTTGCTTTGCTGCCGCCATTTCCGTTGCCGTCAATTCTGACACGATGACGCCGTTAACCTTCTTACCGCGATCCTCCATTCAGTCTCCTCTTCTTCTCCCGCTTCTCGTACTAAAGATTTTTCTTTATCTTTCGGGGGAGGTGAATTCTGATTTCTCTTTTTCTTTCAGTGGTGTGGGTGGTGGGGGGGGGGGGGGGGTTCCTTTTTCGCTGCTCGATTTCAATTCTTGCGTCTATTTATGGGGATTTCCTGAGCTTTTTTTTTTTTTTTTTTGTCTTGGTGGGTCAGGGTTTTATATTTTGTTGCATACTTAACTTTCTGTCTTTCTCCATTAATTTTCATTTATGAAAAAAATAAAAAGGAGTCCTTTTTCTCCCAACCTTACTTGTCCCTGCCAACTTAGCATGGTCTACTAGAATTCTATAAGACGTTAATCTTTCCGACCGCAATATAAAGGATCCATTTCACAAACTATACTCCTCTTCAGAAGCAATGATAAAATAATGTTACTGTTGGGGAATATGAAGCATGTTATTGTTATTTTTTAATGTTAAATCGAAAAGTAAAGTTCTCTCGACCTAACCGCACAGACCTACGTGTCCCCCCGAGGATCTGAGAGCAGTAAAAACACGAATTAATCATGGGTAACGGCAATTGGTAATAAAGACAAACGATAAAAAGTCAGTTGGACAAATTACCATACGCATATATCGTCCGGATACGAATTATGGCGACACCTGACTTTTTTGTACGTATACGAATACCGCTCTCACGCCGCGTAAATTGTCATAAATTAATATTTATGAAATACACTAGCACTTAACTAACAATAAAATATTTATATGTAATTTCGTATAAATTAAACGTAATTTTATTTTATATTCATCCGTTCCAAACGTAATAAGGTAAGTAAAATCTCCTTACAAATAAAGTACAATCACAGGAAAAGAGGTATTCCATGGAATTACATTTATTCTGAGATTGAGGTAAATACTTTATCACATAATATGTTGATTTGGCGTAAAGCTAATAAAAAAAACAAAAAATATATAATGAATAAATTTGTTTTCAGTTCCGACAAAAAAAAAATGACGTGAATATTTATTAGTTTAATTATTAATTATTATATGAAGACGGGATATGACTATGTCGAATGTTAACAGTGATCCGAGGTTATGTAGTGTTGGAATGTGGCGAGGGGTGCATGCAGATTATTTTATCCTGCCACCGTTTAAGCTTTCTTGCTCGTTAACGTTAGTTCGCAAAATAATTTACGAAATAAGGTGATCAAACCTAAAATTTATAGACTAATGCCACTAAATTTGTGCACCATAATGGGAGGAAGAAGAATATGAAGGAGAGGAGGAAAGTAAGGAAAGACATTTGTGACCGACTGTTCGCGTCGAAACGGATCACGTTGGAAATATTTGGCAATAGTACTCACAGGGTTTTAGATGTGGTCGCCAGTAAGTAAAATAAATAGATTGAGCTAATCAAATGAAGTCTTACAATAAGAATGAAAAGCTTACGGCCATGAAAAATAAAGTAAGGACGGTGGTGCGACGTCGTAGACTTGCTGTTGGACGCTGCAGACTTGAGAATTTGGACGGTGGCGTCGTAGACTTGCTGCTGGGCGCTACAGACTTGTGAATTTGGACGGTAGTAGCGTCGTAGACTTGCTGCTGGGCGCTGTGGACTTGTGAATTTGGACGGTAACGTCGTAGACTTGATGACGTGGCGCTGTAGACTTGCGAACTTGGACGGTGGGAACCGATCGCTAGGGCTTGGTGGACGGAGTGTGGTCGAAAGTAGTGGCAGTTGTGAATACCAAGGCTACGGTTGCTCACCCTGGTGGTGGAACGAAGGCGGAATTGTTTGCCAGGACTACGGTGGCTCGTCCCGGCGGTGGAATGCTGGCGGAAATTAGCTACCAGAGCTACGACTGCTCACTCTAGTGGTGGAAGTGAAGACCAATGAAACCTCACGAGTTTCGCCCAGGTCGGGGAATCTTAACAACTACGGGTGACGAGCAAATAAAGCTTATGTTGGCTGAATTGATCGTACTCCTCTTTGAGAAGATCTCCTTCCTTTTATATTCGATCTTATGAGTTCAGGATGTTTGTCACATTCTCTGAAGATCCCCCAATCTAAACTACCTTCCGTGGATCTCGGAGTCAATAAACCGTTCTCTTAAGACGTGTGACCTGTGCAGACATAGGCTGTAGACTTGGTACGAGCCCGCACCTCTTCTCATCCCTTACATTCCTCTCGTGGGCTTTAACCCGTCCGAAAAATAGGCCCAAGATAATTCATCATGTCAACACCGACCGACCTATTTCGCAAATTATTTCGCGAAGTAAGGTTAGGGAGGAACGAAGGTAGAAGGTATCGCAGAAGGTTCTGCTCGATAACCTTCTACAGAAGGAAATAATCGAAGATTTATTTCCGTTAGGGTAATAATTCGTTCCATCCTATTAAAGATACATAGGAGGATGCATCTAGACAGGTGGTAGTGATAGGTTTGCAAATAACGGTCGTATAGTGGTCAATTAAGCTTACAGAAGCCTGTAGACCGTCTAGTAGAACCTTTCCATAAATAGAGATCTTATTTCCTTCTATAAGAAATATTATCTCCAATATGATTATTTGGAAACCAAATCGTGGTAATTTGATCAGATAAATATCTTAATCAAATTAAGCATATTTCGTAATTAAATAATTGAAAACTAATCATTTAATTACAAAAATAACTCTTACAAGAAGTCCTTAATAATAGAAGCTTCTGTAGAATAGAATGTTCGACCTTCTGTAGTACAGAGGGTCAGGCTCATCATCAAAGCCAAGAATGTTCGACCTTCTGTGGTACAGAGGTCTGGCTCATCATCAAAACCTTTTCCAACAATCTCCCCCTTTTCGATGATGACAAAACATTCATCGTTGAGGGAAATATGTTTGCAAGAACTCCCCCAAACTCCCCCTAAATAGATGAGAGTATGAGTCTCGCATTTTTACAGTACCATAAGGTTATGTATAATAGAGCATAGAAGCTTCTGTTATGAAGAAGGTTGTACAGAGCACAAAGGCTTCTGTGATTAATACAGAGCGTGGAGCTTCTGTATTTAGCCCGACAAAAATGATGGTGTTTCATTTCTGCACTCCCAGCAATAGTGACTTTAAAAGATCACGAATCGCATTCCCTGCAGAAGGTTGCGATTATGAGCTGTATCAGTCTCATAGGCTTCTATACCGTAGACGGTATAGCCTTCTACGACCCATTAAGTTATAGAAAATCAAGGATTTTTCTATAACCAATACAGAGCAAGGTACTCCCCCTCAACACAATTTTCTCCCCCTTTTTGTCACATCAAAAAGAAGATGAATGTAGGTTGATAAAGAAGAGTAAATTTCTTGCAGAAGGTATGATATATCGTTCATAACCAACGTGCAGATGGTAGTTTTAATTCTTGCAGAGGGTAGAACAGAAAGTTCAAAACCATCATGCAGAATATAGCGCAGAAGGTGTGACAGAAAGTTCAATACCATACTGCTGAAAGGAAATGTGTCCACGAAGTGGCACTTATTACAATCTGGAAGACCACAGAAATCAGTTTTTGGTCTAGCTAGAAATGCATAAAAGAAAAAGAAACAGCAACTAAGGAGATCACTCCTCAGACTCAGCAAAATCCTTTTCCAGAAGTTTGCGCAAAAGCTTGTCCTGGCGTTCCACTAAGCGAAACAGGTCAGTGACCATTCGCTGAAGGACGCGGATGTCTTCCCCAAGATTGAGGAGAGCAGTGTTATCCACAGGGACTTGAGCTTCAGCAGATGATGAAGGACGTCTCCGACCAGCAGGCTTAGCAGCAGAGGGTCGAGCAGAAGATGCTTCAGCATTCTTCTTGGCCTCCAGAAGCTTATCCTCATCATCAAGCGCAGAATCCTGTGACCTCCCATTCAGGGTCCAGGTAGAGCCCTTCCTCACATTATGCATGCTGGCTATAATTTGTTGTCCAAAAGTGCCAACTTTCCACTTTTCTTGAAAAGTAGAAGCATCAGTAGAGACACGAGCTAATTTCAGAAGGCCGGCGATTACCTGGCCATAAGGGAGAGCTTTCCCAGCCGTATTGCAGCATCTTTTCATGTGGGAGAACACCAGCAAACCAAGATTAAAGGGAATGCCCTTCAGGATATGAGCCATCAACGTCGCATCATTGGAGGTGATGGTGTCGATGCTTCCAGTTCTTGGTAGAAGGCAGAACAGAACCACTCGATGCAGAATACGAGTTTTGAGATCCAACTTGGTGGACTCAAGGTACTTGGTCGCTTGGACCTTCTGTCCCAGAATGATGCTATAGGATTCTTCTTTTCCCATGTCCATCAGAGGATCATATTCCTCACAGCAGAACAATTGATTCACATCATGGGCAGAGAATACCAGTGTGACCCCTTCAATGACTGTCTTTATGAACTTGGCATGCGGGCCCTGTTCATGGAACGTTATGTTCGCATAGAACTCTCTCAAATGAGAGACAGGCAGCTCTGCATAGGTCTCACAGAAGGTTCTCAAACCGATTCTATCCAACAGAGGGGCAATATCAAGTCCATTAGCCACAAACCAATTAAAATCGATCCGCTTAAAGGTGGCAATCTGCCTACCCGCAGTGTCACATTTAGGCAGTTTATCATCGGCCAAAACAGTTTCAATCTCCTTCTTAGAGACAAGAAGATTTACCGGAAAGATATACGAATCCAGGTCCTCTGCGAAGGTGTCCTCAGGAACAAGTTTCTCTGGGGACTTGGTCTTTTTGGCAGCCATATCAATGATAGAGGTGCTGACCGTCTCGGGCTCTTTCCGTTTCAGCCTGGTCCTAGAGGAAACTCCTCCGGGTTTCATGGCATCATGGAGAAGCTTTTTGGTAGGAGTGGCCGCAGGCTTCTGCGAAACCTTCTGAAGCTCAGAAGCTACTCCTTTCAGCTTGAGATCAGGAGAGACAGTGACGACCGGAGTAGGAACTTCTGTGTCAGCCTCACCAGGCACATCATCAGCAGGGGGGATCTCCACCACCTCATCAGACGCGGCAATCTCAGCAGTAGAACCTTTGACAGAGGCCTTAGGAACAGAGCACTCAGGCACAGAAGGCTCAGAGACAGAGGGTTCCACCGTCATGACGATCGGAGGTTCCTTCTGGGTTGTATCTTCCACGGAGACTTGGACTTTTGAGGGCCCTTCGTCTGTGGAGATGAGAGGCATGCCATCGAGAGTCTCAACGGCAGCAATGGTTTGGTCCTTCGCAGGAGAGATGGGTTTCTCCGGCGAGGAAGGGGGTGGAGTCCTGCTCGCAGATGATGCAGGCTTCTCCGATCCAGAGGCGCGAGCCTTCTTTCTTCCGGCCTTAGCCTTTTTCCTCAGGGATTTCACTTTGGGTGCCATGGACACAGAGAAATCGAAAGTTTCGAGGTTAGGGCAAGAACAAGGAAGTTTTCGGGGTTGAAGATGAAGTGTGAAGAAGGAGAGTCACGGTTAATGATTTTAACTAGCCTCCGAATGCCTTCTTTTTGGGAAGAAAATATTCTCCCGCCCAAAATACTCATGATTTTGATTTTTCAAGATGAAAAACTGTCATTTCACGAATGACATGCATCAGAATATATGGAGATTATTTGTTTCCTTATTATAATAGGAAATCTGACGGTTCTGCAATGCAGAAGGTGGTTTCATAACCTTCTGTTGCAAGCTTCTTCAGTTTAGAAGAGCCAAATATTATGGATATTATATCCAAAATATATTATTAGGATTATTAATTTCCTAATAGAAACGATATTAATCAGAACAAATATTTTATTTGAATCTGATTATATCTAAATATTTTATTGGATGATAATTGATATCTCCAGACGTAAACTTCCAATTAATTGGAAATTACCAAAGTTAGATTTAAGGTATACATATCGTTATACCTTATATAAGATAGATGGTGAAATTCAAGCTTCTATTGTATAGAAGGCTAAAAATTCTACCTTCTGTAGTGAAGAGTACAAGCATGTACCTTCTGTAGAGTAGAAACAGAAGATTATACCTTCTGTAATGAAGTGCACAAATAAATGTACCTTCTATATGGCAGAGTGTAGATGATTCTACCTTCTATGATGAAGTGTACGAAAGTGTACCTTCTGTAGTAAGTTTTTCAAGTACTTACTTAACTTATTGTCTTCTGAAAGACATTAAAGAGGATGGCAGATTCCTAATTCACTTCTGAAAAAGAAAAATTTTTCTTTGTCCAGAGGTTTAGTAAGGATATCAGCCAATTGGTGTTCAGTGTTAATGTATTCCACACTAACAGAACCCTGTTGTACATTATCTCTCAGAAAGTGATGTCTGAGTTCGATATGCTTCGATCGAGAGTGATATACTGGATTCTTAGCTAGGCTAATTGCATTAGTATTATCACATTTGATCGGAATTTTTGTAAATGAGAGACTGTAGTCCTCAAGTTGTTGTTTCATCCACAAGAGTTGCGCACAGCAGCTTGCTGCCGCAATATATTCAGCTTCTGCAGTGGAGAGGGCAACAGAAGTCTGCTTCTTGGAAAACCATGAGATCAACATGTTTCCCATGAGCTGACAAGTACCACTTGTACTTTTTCTGTCTACCTTACTTCCTGCGAAGTCTGCATCAGAATATCCAATGAGATCAAAATTTGATTTCTTTGAATACCAGATGCCTAGGTTCACAGAACCCTGTAGATATCTAAAGATCCTCTTGACCGCAGTCATGTGAGATTCTTTAGGTGCTGATTGAAATCTAGCACAGAGGCACACACTAAATAGTATGTCAGGTCTAGAAGCTGTAAGATACAGAAGAGAACCTATCATGCTTCTGTAGAGCTTACTATCCACTTCTTTACCGTTTTCGTCTTTGTCCAATTGAGTATTTGTACCCATTGGAGTAGACAAAGGTTTCGTGCCTTCTAGGCCGAATTTCTTCAGAAGCTGCTTAGTGTAATTTTCTTGATGTAAGAATGTACCTTCTGCAGATTGCTGAATTTGTAAACCAAGGAAGAACGTAAGTTCTCCCATCATGCTCATCTCAAACTCACTTGTCATGAGCTTGGAGAATTCATCACAGAGCGTTTCATCAGTTGATCCAAAGATAATGTCATCGACATAGATCTGGACAACAATGAGATGTTTGAGAAAGAGAGTAGTATCTACTCTTCCTCTATTGTAGCCCTTTTCGACAAGGAAGGAGCTAAGTTTCTCATACCATGCTCTAGGAGCATGTTTAAGGTCATATAGAGCTTTGGAGAGTTTATAGACGTAGTCTCTGTGTTGCAGATCCTCGAAACCAGGAGGTTGACTTACGTAGACCTCTTCCTTGATTTCTCCATTGAGGAATGCACTTTTTACGTCCATTTGATACAACTTAAAGTTGTTAAAGCAAGCATAGGCTAATAACATTCGTATTGCCTCTACACGAGCTACAGGAGCAAACGTCTCATCAAAGTCGATACCCTCTTGTTGAGAGTACCCTTTTGCAACGAGCCGAGCCTTGTTCCTCACAACAATGCCTGACTCATTTAGTTTGTTCCTGAAAACCCATTTAGTCCCAATGATGGAACGGTTACCAGGTTTAGGAACAAGTGACCACACTTTGCTCCGTTCAAATTGTTCAAGCTCCTCTTGCATAGCAAGTATCCAATCTGGATCGTTGAGAGCTTCATCAATATTCTCTGGCTCTTTCTGTGATAGAAAAGCCGAGTGTTCATAGAAGGCATTTACAGAGCGTCTTGTCTGTATACCTCTGTTAAGATCTCCTATGACTTGGTCTATAGGATGCCGTCTTTGATAAAGAGCAGGTGCTCTGATATCGCTTTGTTGATTATTCTGAGAATGTTCTTCAGAATGATCATTTGTTTGTTCAAGATCATTTTTAGATTCATGAACAGAGGGTTCACCCTTCTCTTTCGTAGAGGGTGGAGATTCTACAGCATCTTCTGTAGGTTCTAGAGATATAATATCTCTTGTATTGATAGTAGGTAGGTCATTAATTTTTACATTAATAGACTCCTCTATAGAAGAAGTTCTTTTGTTTAGAACTCTGTAAGCTTTGCTAGATAGAGAGTATCCAAGAAAGATGCCCTCATCTGTCTTAGCTTCGAACTTTCCCAAATTGTCCTTAGAAGGTCTCAAGATAAAACATGGACTTCCAAAGGAGTAGAAATAGGATATGTTCGGTTTTCTCCCCCTGTATAGTTGATAGGGAGTTTTCTCAAGTATGGGTCTAAGTAGAACCCTGTTTGATATGTAGCAGGCTGTATTAACAGCTTCTGCCCATAGGTTCTGTGGAGCAGAGCTCTCACATATCATGGTTCTAGCCATGTCTATTAGAGTTCTATTTTTCCGTTCTGCTACTCCATTTTGTTGAGGAGTATATGGTGCGGAAAAATTGTGATCGATACCATGTTCGTCACAGAAAGTAGCGAAATCATGGTTTTCAAACTCAGTACCATGATCCGTTCTTATAGCTTTTACAGAAGAACCAGTTTCATTCTGTAATTTCTTAGCTAGCTTAATAAAAGTTTCAAAAGCATCGCTTTTGTGAGTTAGAAATTTAACCCACGTGTATCTAGAGTAGTCATCGACCACAACTAGACAGTACCTTCTACCGCCGACACTCTGAACTCTAGTCGGTCCGAATAGATCCATATGTAGAAGTTCAAGAGGTTGAGAAGTAGAGACTTCATTCTTAGATTTGAATGAAGACTTAGTTTGTTTTCCAAGAGAACATGCTTCACAGAAGCTGTCATGCTCGAAACGGATATTGGGTAATCCCTTAACCAAATCCTTTTTCACAAGCTTGGATAACAATTTGAAGTTGGAGTGTCCCAACCTTCTATGCCATAGTAGGCTTTCATCTTTGACTGTCAGAAGGCAGTTTTCTGTAGTACAGAAGCTATTCTGAGTCAAGGTATAGATGTTCCTCTTACGAGTCCCAATGAAGCGAACTTCATTGTTCAGGCTTCCGGAACACTTGTCTTGATCAAAAGTTATTTTATAACCTTTGTCACAAAGCTGGCTAATGCTCAGCAAATTATGTTTGAGTTCTGTAACCAACAGAACCTCATCGATGACCATGAAGTCAGAACTTCCAATGGTACCTTTGCCAATGACAGAGCCTTTGCTATTGTCACCGAATTTAACCGACCCTCCACATTGTAGAGTCAGTTGAGAGAATTTGGATGGGTCTCCGGTCATGTGCCTGGAGCATCCACTATCCAAATACCATTCACTTTCAACAGTTTCTGTTTGAAAGCAGGTATTAAGTTCATTTTGAGTTTCTGTGTGAGTTGTGAGGCACATTTGTGCTTCCTCATCATCAGAATCATCAAGTTCTGCCCAAGAAGCTATTGCTTTCTTGAACTTGTGTTTAGGAGAAGGTTTCTCTTTTTCTTTAAGTAAAGGACATTCTCTACTGTAATGCCCTTTCTTTTTGCATTTATAACATGTGACCAATTTTGGGTCCATGTGATTTTGGCTTTTCTTATTAAAGCGCTTTTTGGAGGCGAACCGCAAAAGGCGTTTAGCTATCATTGCGAGTTCATCATCCAAATCAGCTTCTACTTCATCATCTGAACCTTCTGTAGGTTCTTCTGATGCTCTGAAAGCTACAGGTGCTCTCTTTATATCAGGTTGAGAGGATCTTTCCATCTCATACGAGATTAAAGAGCTCATCAACTGATCTAGTCGAAGAGTAGAGAGGTCTTTAGCTTCCTCTATAGCCGTTTTCTTGGCTTCCCAAGATTTGGGTAGAGTACGCAGAACCTTTCGAACTAGCTCAGAGTTTTGATAGGTTTTGCCCAGATGAGTTAGGGCATCAACTAGAAGGTTAAGTCTCTGGAACATCTGTTCTACAGATTCATCAGCCTTCATAGTGAAATTTTCATATTGGTGAATTAAGAAATTCACCTTAGTTTCTCTTATCTGGTCTGTCCCAATATACATGGTGACAAGTTTATCCCAGATTTCCTTGCCCGAAGTGCAAGTTGAAACTTTGACGAATTCACCTTCTGACATAGCATTGAACATCAAATACTTTGCCGTTTTAGTGAGTCGTCTGATCTTAAGGTATTCCCGTGTAGGATGACCTTCTCGATCAAATTGTTGGTTCTCTGGTATAGAAGGGGGACCATCTTCTATATAAAACCATAAGTCTTCGTCAATAGCATCAACAAATGCGCTCATACGAATTTTCCAATAGGAAAAATTCTTACCATCGAAAATGGGAGGATTCCCAACATGTGGTTTAGGCACATTATAGTTTTCAGCCATGTGTTCGATTCGTATAGAGTATTATGCTTCTATAGAATAGAACGTTGACGAATAGAACCTCAACAAAGAAGCAAGCTTCTGTTGGGTAGAAGTCAGTCGTCAAGTTAACAATCAGGCCTCAGAGCACGAGTGTCAATATGACAGAACTGAGAATTTGTTTTCAGGTGGCAGTTGTTGAATGCAGAGCAGTAAGCTTCTGCAGAACAAAGACAAAATGCCAAATGTGATATTTACAGAAAGTATGCTTCTGTAGAATGTACCGTATGCTTCTACAAAGTAGAGCAACAAATCGTTTCTCACAGAACAAGGTGCTTATGTGGAACAGAGGTTAAATTCTGATAGAGCGTAAGCTTCTACAGAATAGAACCAAGTAGATTTTCACAGAGCTTAAAGCTTATGTGCAGTAGCGGGTTGATTCTGATAGAGCGTAGGCTTCTACAGAATAGAACCAAGTAGATTTTCACAGAGCTTAAAGCTTCTGTGCAGTAGCGGGTTGATTCTGATAGAGCGTAGGCTTCTACAGAATAGCAACAATCACAGAGCTAAGAGCTTCTGTGGAGAAGAGTGTGTAGCTGGAAAGAGCTTTTCAAGGATCTACAACAAGCTGTTAAGCCTCTGTTGAACCCGCTCTGATACCAATTGTTACACTAAGAGGGGGGGTGAATTAGTGTTAATCTCCAAAATTGGATTTTAACCCTTTTTCGTTTTACCCCGCAGCGGAATGAAAAGCTTCTGTTAAACAGAGCCTGTAAGAATCTGTAAGACAGAACGTTTGATTGTGTACGCAAATTTGTTTGATGGACACAAAGATTTTTATAGTGGTTCAGCAAATTGCTTACGTCCACTCTTCACCCAGATATTTGGATGGTTTCCACTCAAATGTATCTCAGTACAAATTACACAAGTGATAGCAACCAAAAGCAAACCCGTAGGGTTCTGTACAATAGAGACTTGAGTGGCAGAACACAGACCAGAAGGTTCTGTGCCGTAGAGGCTCGTTATGTAGCACAAACCCGAAGGTTCTGTACTATAGTAACTTAGGCTCAATACAGACCAGAAGGTTCTGTATCGTAGAGGGTAAGGCACAACACAGACCAGAGGGTTCTGTGTCGAAGAGAATAGGCACAACACAGAGGGTTCTGTGTCGAAGAAGCTTAGGCACAACACAGACCAGAGGGTTCTGTGTCGAAGAAGCTTAGGCACAACACAGTCCGAAGGTTCTGTGTCGAAGATGTTAACCTTCTATAGCACAGATCAAGTGATTCTGTACTGTAGAGACGTCAACCTTCTATAGAACAGATCCAAGGATTCTGTATCACAGAAGGTATAGCACAGACCGTAAGGTTCTGTACCGAGTATGTCAATCCACAACACAAGGTTCTGTATAGGAAATGACTTAATTGAAAAGCACAGATATGAAAGATTCTGTACCAAGGGTAGTCGACCTTCTACTGAACAGACCGTGAGGTTCTGTAGCAAAAGTGACAAGGAAAATGTATGCACAGACCCGTAGGGTTCTGTACTACAGAGAGTTGTACAGATCCAAAGATTCTGCACTAAAGTAGATTCAGACCTTAAGGTTCTGCTCTACAGGAGGTTGCACGTGTTAACGTGACTAACAAGGTAGCAAGTGCGCAATCCCTCAAGGATAACGACTTCGTGGCGTACCCCACGCGAGTACGTAGCGAACCCTACGCAAGTAGACAACGTTCCCTTTGTCTTAGGGTGGACAACGTATCCTTTGTCCTAGGATGAACAGCGTGCCCTCTGTCCTGGGGTGACAACCTTCCTCCTGTCCTGAGGTGACAGCCTTCCTCCTGTCCTGAGGTGTGACAGCGTTCCCTCTGTTCTGGGGTGACAGCCTTCCTCCTGTCCTGAGGTGACAACCTTCCTCTTGTCCTGAGGTGACAACCTTCCTCTTGTCTTGAGTTCCTGCACACAGAGCCTCTACACAACAGAAGCTGGTTAGTCCCTCACCTTCTGTGCTCCCGAGGTTCAGCCCTTCTCTCCGACCCGCCGCATGTTGATCACACGACCTCCAGCCGTGCCTCCAGCCAATGTATCCTGCAGCTTCCAGTCGAGTCCCTCGAGCCCCCGAGTCACTCTCCCAAAAGGCTTCACCAACGATGCAACTTCCGCCGGTAGTGCTTCTCGTGTGACTAACTCGAACGAATGAATGAACTAAAGCTCAAGCACACGCTCTCTCTGATCAGAATGGGATAAGGGAAAATGAATGTTCTGTGTGTTGTTTAATGGGAGGAGCATGGCCTTTTATACACAAAGTCTAAGAAGAAAATATAAATGGGAAAAGATAAAAACGAAATCTGCAAAACAAGAAATTAAAAGTTAGTTTACAAAATATATAAAATGATGTACACGTGCATATATTCAGCAAGGAAGATAATCATATCAAAATAAAATAAGAATATGATAGTTTCCCTAAATAATGCAGCACAGAAGGTATCGCAGAAGGTTCTGCTCGATAACCTTCTACAGATGGAAATAATCAAAGATTTATTTCCGTTAGGGTAATAATTCGTTCCATCCTGTTAAAGATACATAGGAGAATGCATCTAGACAGGTGGTAGTGATAGGTTTGCAAATAACGGTCGTATAGTGGTCAATTAAGCTTACAGAAGCCTGTAGACCGTCTAGTAGAACCTTTCCATAAATAGAGATCTTATTTCCTTCTATAAGAAATATTATCTCCAATATGATTATTTGGAAACCAAATCGTGGTAATTTGATCAGATAAATATCTTAATCAAATTAAGCATATTTCGTAATTAAATAATTGAAAACTAATCATTTAATTACAAAAATAACTCTTACAAGAAGTCCTTAATAATAGAAGCTTCTGTAGAATAGAATGTTCGACCTTCTGTAGTACAGAGGGTCAGGCTCATCATCAAAGCCAAGAATGTTCGACCTTCTGTGGTACAGAGGTCTGGCTCATCATCAAAACCTTTTCTAACATTACTATTATCGATAATTATTTTTCAGTACTTTTTATGAATGAGCCCTTCTTATTATTAACACAAACTCTTCTTCAGCAGCTACTCCCAAGGCAACGATGTTCGTTTTACTCTGGGTTTGATTTGAATGTTTGGTTTGTTGAGGGAGCGATCGATTTTTTTTGCTTTTGGGGATAAGTGAAGTGGGGACCGGGGGGGGGGGGGGGGGGGGGGGGGGGGGGGGGGTCGTTATCGGTAAGAACGTATGCCCATACGCAAACAAGAATTGATTTTAAGATTTGACCGGGGGGGGGGGGGTCGTTATCGGTAAGAACGTATGCCCATACGCAAACAAGAATTGATTTTAAGATTTGACCAGAAAGAGGAAACGAATTGTCACCACTAACTCCTTATGCATTCTTTCACCTACCACTCCACACGATAATACTATATTAAAAATATGTTTTGCATAATCAAATAGCCGCTCCGCTGCCGGCTCCCCTTTATTTTTTTATAGGACAAAGCTAAAAGGGGTGGGGGGGTGGGGTTGATTGATTGACCGACTGACTTCCTCATCTTTCGGGAGAGAAATGGCGGGGGTGAGGAGGATGAAGCTGGGGTCGCAAGGACTGGAGGTATCTGCTCAAGGACTTGGTTGCATGGGCATGTCCGCCGCCTACGGCCCCCCAAAGTCTGAACCCGACATGATCTCCCTTCTCCACCACGCCGTACACTCCGGCGTCACCTTCCTCGATACCTCTGACATCTACGGCCCCCACACCAACGAGATCCTCCTCTCCAAGGTCCCCCACCCCACCTCCCTCTATCCTCCCTGTTGGTGTTGGTTCAAGGCTGATGATAATGGAGATTAAATGATGATAATAATGGAGAATAAATGTTAATATTAGTGGAGATTAATGAGAAAGCTAGTGGGCACTTGAATGATGTTAGTGGGGTAGTTGAAGGGTTTTTCTTTATGTTAGTGGGGTAGTTGAAGGGTTTTTCTTTAGTCTATTTATGTATTCCGATGCATCACGCATCATTCTATCAATCTATCTATCCATTGAAAATCCAGAAAAGAGCATTTGCTCAAAGATTGTTCAAGTGTTCTTAAGTTTTGGTTCGTTTTGTGCTGCAGAAAGTTACGCTACAGAAGTTAGCGTCTGCAGGAGGTTCTGTTGTTCTCTGTCTCGCTTCTGTGATAGTTTCTGCTATTGATGCAGGTTTGTTTCCGCAACGTTGAGATCCTACAAGTGGTATCAGAGCCCTTAGTGATCTTTCGGGAGCTGTAGAAGTCTTGTGAAGTTTTAGAAGGTTGTTTCTGTCCAATAGAAGAAGGAGATGGAAGCAAGCGGAAGCGGTTTTTCTTCTACGACGCCTCCTATGTTTGATGGGGAGAACTATCAAGCGTGGGCGGTGAAGATGAACGCTTTCATGGAGGGTAGTGACTTGTGGGAAGCAGTGGAGGATGATTATGAAGTGGCCCCACTCCCCGACAATCCTACGATCAATCAAATACGGTTTCACAAGGAAAGAGTCACAAGGAAGGCGAAGGCGAAGTCGTGTCTTTATGCTGCAGTGTCACCTTTTATATTCAACAGGATCATGAAGTTTCCAACCGCGAAGGATATCTGGAATTTTCTGAAGATTGAGTACGAAGGTGATGAGAAGATAAGAGGAATGAAGGCGTTAAATTTGATGCGCGAGTTCGAGAGACAACAAATGAAGGAGAATGAGGCTGTGAAGGATTTTTCGGATAGATTGATCAATCTGGCTAACAGAATCAGAGTTCTGGGCACAGATATGAAGGATGATCGGATCGTGCAGAAGATTTTGGTGTCGTTGCCAGAAAGGTTTGAAGCTACGATTACCTCTCTGGAGAACACCAAGGATCTGTCCGATATAAGGTTGGCAGAGTTGTTGAGTGCATTAGAAGCACAAGAACAAAGAAGACTGATGAGAAGGGAAGTTCCCGTAGAAGCCGTGGAAGGAGCCTTACCAGCGAGGTCTCAGATGAGAGCTTTTGGAAGAGAAAAGAAGTTTTGGAACCAACAGAAAGGGAATGCAGAAGTTTCAAGCAGTAATAGAGGTCCTGCTGAACAGAGGCATCCTTCTGAGAGTGGTTCTGCTTATCAGAGAGAAAATCCTTGCAAACACTGTGGAGGTACGAATCATCCACATTTCAAGTGTTGGAGGAGGCCAGACGTGAAGTGCAATAATTGTCATAAGTTTGGGCATATTGCAAGGTTTTGCCAGGAGAAAGATTCTCGGCAAGATGCTACAGAAGGTGCTGCAAATAACGAGGTAGAGTTGATGTTTACAGCATCTTGTTTTGCTACAGGTGTGGCTGGTAGAAGTTGGTTGGTGGATAGCGGATGCACCCACCACATGTCGTATGATGAGAAGTCATTTGCAAGTTTAGATCGAAGCTTCTGTGCTAAAGTGAAGATCGGAAATGGTGATTACATCGATGTTGAAGGAAGAGGAGATGTAGTCGTTGATGGTCCAAAAGGTAAAAAGTTGATAAGTGATGTATTGTATGTACCTAAGATTGATCAGAATCTTTTGAGTGTTGGTCAACTCGTGCAGAAGGGGTACAAGGTGATGTTCGAAGAAGGGTTCTGTTTGATAGCAGATTCTTCTGGGAAGGAGATACTTAAGATTCAGATGAGAGGAAGGTATTTCTCTTTTGATCCTGTGTCACAGAGTCAGCAAGCTATGGCGGCTCAAGTTAATGAAGCAGAAGTGTGGCACAGAAGGTTGGAGCAATTCCATAATAAAGGTATGGAGTTTGTGCAGAAGAATGAGATGGTAGAAGAACTTTCTGTTCTACAGAAGGTTGCATCTGATTGTAGAACATGCTTGCTGGAAAAGCAAACCAAACTTCCTTTTCAGAGTTCAAGTCTGAATGAGAATGAAAAGGTAGTTGGGGGTAGAGATGTCAAGTTCTTTGAAGAAGAGAAGTGGAATTGGGCGAGTAGAAGGTCGGATTCTGAGCATACGCCAGAGAAGCCTGTTTTGGAGGAGCAGAATGCTTGGGGACAGAACGTCGAGCAGCAACTCAGTTCTGAGCAAAATGTTGATGATACACCAATAAAAGGTACGAGATCATTAGCTGATGTTTATGAAAGATGTAATGTTGCAGTAATGGAACCTGCAAGTTCGGAGGATGCAAAGGAAGACAGAAGGTGGCTAGTTGTAATGCAGGAGGAGCTAGCTATGATTGAGAAGAATGAAACTTGGGAATTCGTGATTAGACCACATGACAGAAAGGTCAGATCAAAGCTAAATCCAGATGGTTATATGAACAAGCATAAGGTTAGACTTGTTGTAAAGGGCTACCCTCAGGAGAAGATTTCTGTAGAGAAGAACGGAGGTTTCTGCGATGCAGAACTTGAACATAAGGTGAAGTACTACTATCTTAGAGGCGTGAAACAGATGGATGAAGTAGAGCTGGTCTACTATACCACAGAAGAGCAGTTGGCCGATATATTTACAAAGTCATTCCAAGATGGAAGATTTGAATGGCTTAAGGAGAAGATTGGAGTATCTATCAGCGCTTGATCCAAGGAGGAGTTTGTTGGTGTTGGTTCAAGGCTGATGATAATGGAGATTAAATGATGATAATAATGGAGAATAAATGTTAATATTAGTGGAGATTAATGAGAAAGCTAGTGGGCACTTGAATGATGTTAGTGGGGTAGTTGAAGGGTTTTTCTTTATGTTAGTGGGGTAGTTGAAGGGTTTTTCTTTAGTCTATTTATGTATTCCGATGCATCACGCATCATTCTATCAATCTATCTATCCATTGAAAATCCAGAAAAGAGCATTTGCTCAAAGATTGTTCAAGTGTTCTTAAGTTTTGGTTCGTTTTGTGCTGCAGAAAGTTACGCTACAGAAGTTAGCGTCTGCAGGAGGTTCTGTTGTTCTCTGTCTCGCTTCTGTGATAGTTTCTGCTATTGATGCAGGTTTGTTTCCGCAACGTTGAGATCCTACACTCCCCTATTCACTCCTTTTGTGTCTTCATCTGTCTAATCTCTCTGTGACTCCGAATTGAAAGGCTTTAGAGGTTGATGGGATTAGGGGGAAAGTCGAGCTGGCTACCAAGTTCGGGATCAGCTCCTCCGACGGCAAGAAGGAGGTCCGTGGCGACCCTCACTACATCCGCGCTGCTTGCGAGGCCAGCCTGAAGCGCCTCCGCGTCGACTGCATTGACCTTTACTACCAGCACCGCATTGATACTCGCGTCCCCATCGAAGTCACGGTAAGGTTTGGTATTTGTCTGCGTTTGATGCGATTGTTCTGTTTATGGGTTGAATTTTGTTTGTCCTCCTCCCAGATGGGAGAGCTCAAGAAGCTCGTCGAGGAAGGTAAGATAAAGTATGTCGGGCTGTCGGAGGCGTCTGCATCGACGATCAGGAGGGCGCATGCCGTTCACCCCTTGACGGCCGTGCAATTGGAGTGGTCGCTGTGGTCGCGAGATGTGGAAGCACAAATAATCCCGACTTGCAGGTAAAACTGAATGCATATGAAAGGACGACCTGTCTTATTTTTTCGTAACGTGATCCAATCATTCAACTTGTTTCTAGAGAACTGGGCATTGGAATCGTCGCTTACAGCCCTTTAGGACGAGGGTTCTTCTCCACAGGTGCCAAGTTGCTGGATAGCTTGCACAACGAAGACTTTCGAAAGGTTTGTATGTTGGTGATGGATTCTGCATTTCTGTGAGACAATCTGTTAATCATGTGTGGCGCACTTATTGAGGGTGACAGTGTTTTCTTCCTGCAGTGCCTTCCTAGGTTCCGCCCCGAGAACCTGGAGCACAATGCCAAGCTATTTGACAGAGTGAACGAGATCGCAACCAGTAAGGGTTGCACTCCTTCGCAGCTAGCTCTCGCTTGGTTACACCACCAGGGAGATGATGTTTGCCCGATTCCCGGAACAACAAAGATTGAGAACTTTAATCAGAACATCGG
This sequence comes from Melastoma candidum, assembly GCA_023653495.1. Lineage (NCBI taxonomy): Eukaryota > Viridiplantae > Streptophyta > Magnoliopsida > Myrtales > Melastomataceae > Melastoma > Melastoma candidum. Next base: position 11,014,346 of record CM042885.1, on the reverse strand, counting down.
CGCACTGAACGTGAAGCTCTCTGACAAGGAGATGGCTGAGCTGGAACTGATCGCTTCTTCGGATGGCGTCAAGGGTGGCAGATACGACAACAACATGGCGACATGGGAGAACTCTGAAACACCTCCCTTATCCTCTTGGCAACAAGGTTAAGAACTTTGAGAACAGGAGGAGGACACATGAGCCCTACCTCTCGTATGCTGTGATTGAATATGCTTTTACTGAGTTGTTGCTTGCTGTTGGACCAATCCCCTTCGGTGGGGAACCTTTGTCACAACGTACTATATGATGAAATAAATTGCTGGTCTTGAAGCGTCTAAGTCAGAGTCTCTAATTCCCTATGGGCACTTTAAGCTTGCGGCTGGCCTCTATTGCCAGAGATGCAGAACAGTGATCTCGAATGCCGTCTCATAACTTGTATTCACAATATGCTGTGTGCCTCATTTTGTTGATGAGAGCTATTTCTTCCGGCAGAACTTGACACATGCTCTGCGTGCAGCGTGACCTTGGTGTGTTCTGATGTTATGATATAATAAGCTTGTCCTTGGCAAAGAAGATATCAGGGAACCCATTTTCACGGCGCGTCAACGTTTAACCCATTCTAGTGTTTCATGCGAGTCAGATTAGAGGATGTTTATTTCTTATCGGGGAAAAACTAGAAGACGTGAGGATGTTAGGTTGGAGGCGCCATCGATGATGCAAAGTGATCAACTCCCAAAGAATTTGGGAGAAACTGGTTGTAAAGAACTCAGGTATTTTGCAGTAACCAGCCATTTTTGTCCTGCTCAGATGCCTCTAGTGGTCTCGCCTGAAGCTGTGTTTGGACTTCAATCAATCCTTCTGTCATGTGCTGCAATTCGCAAAGATGCAGAATATGGAGAAGCTGCAGAACTGTCACGTGCCGCAATTCGTGATGATATAGAATATGGAGACGATATAGAACATGGAGGAAGGGAGGAGAAGAAAGGAGGCGGGAAAGAACTAACTCCAAATTAACAGAATTGTTAGTTGTTTCTATTGGTTGGTTATAACCATAAATAGGAGGGATGCAAGTTGTAGGAGTTTTATGATGTTGAACTGTAGATTCTTCTTCTTCTCCTTGTAATTCGCACATCCGACCGATGAATGAAAAGATCGATTGAGTTCTCCGTATTGATCAATCCATCTTCATTCTCTCGCCTTCTTCGATCATCTGGTGCTGATCCTAGAACGCCATTGCAAGTGGTATCAGTTGTCTCGATCCTAGCAATCCATGGTTGTGTCTACAAAAACTCAGTCAGCAATGGAAGAATTCCAAAAAACGATGACGGATTCGAGGTTGGAGTTTTTACAACAACATCAGCAACAACAAGGAGAAATGCGTGATGAAATGCATGCGCAGCGTGAGATGATGTTGCGTATTGCCAACCAGTTTCAAGAGATTGACGACAAGATTCGTGACTTGGAAGTGATAAGGGATACAGGCCCAAATCGCAACAATAATGGAGGATCACCAACTTCCCTACATTTTAACAATCCTGGAGGTTTTAATTCTAACATTGCTCGGTTTTCGAAAATTGATTTTCCAAAGCTTAATGGAGAAGATGTGTAAGGGTGGCTGTACAAGTGTCATCAATTTTTCGAGGTTGATGGTACAACTGATAGAATTAAGGTGAAATTAGTTTCGATCCACTTGGAAGGGAAAGCTGTATTATGGCATCAGGCTTTAATCAAAACTAGGAGGCAGGGAGGTTGGCCTAATTGGGCGGAGTATAGACTGGCAATTTTGAGTATAGAATGGCGATTTTGCCAGATTGCAAGAGAATACTTTGTCTTCACTTTCTAGAAGAAACAAGCCCGTTTTCGATAAACAGATAGCAGAACTTTGTCCCATATCAGCAACAGCAAGGCACCAGTATGATGAAAACACCATCTGTCAGTGAACCTTAGAAGGGGGTAGTAAGGAAACAATTGACACCTGAATTCAAAGCAGAAAAGCGAGCTAAGAACTTGTGTTTCTTCTGTCCTGAAAAGTTCTCACCTAGTCATAAATGTAAGGCTCAGCTACATAAGATTGAAATATTGACAGAAGAAGGGGAAGATGACCCAGGTATCCTGACAGAAGAACTGATTGGAGATATAATTGAAGAAGTGCCCCATATCTCTGTAAATGCTATTACAGGCCATACTGCATATCAAACAATGAAGGTGATAGGGAAGGTCCGGGGACACAATCTGAACATTCTTATTGATTCTGGTAGCACACACAATGTTTAGGATGAGAATACTGCAAAAAGATTAGGCTGTCGGATTAAAGGAAGTTGTCCAATCATGGTGTCGTTAGCCAATGGAGAAACAATTATTAGCAAGTCTATATGTAAGGAATTTACATGGCAGCTGCAGGGAGAAACTTTCATTACTGATATAATGATAGTTCCACTAGGCAACACTGATTTTGTTTTGGGCATCCAGTGGCCGTCCTCGTTGGGTCCTATCTTGTGGGATTTTCAATAGCTCAAGATGGAATTCCAATATAAAGGCAAACGACATGTGTTAAGAGGTGGAAAATTGGGTGCCATTAATTGGATTGATGGGAAGCAATTGCAAACTATAATTCAGAAGGGAAACAGTTCAGAGAGGGTTCAACTTTTTGCACTAACAGTTCAACCATCAACAGATTTGACAGCAATAGAAGCAAAAACAACTCCAGTGGAAGTTAAGGAACTCTTACAGGAGTTTGAGGATACATTCAAGGAGCCAACTGCTCTTCCACCACACAGATTGCATGATCACAGTATCCATTTGAAGGAGGGAACCTCTCCAATAAATGTCAGACCATATAGATATCCAGTAGTTCAGAAAGAGGCGATTGAGAACATGGTTAAGGAGATGTTGACTGCAGGAGTTATCAGTCCAAGTCAGAGTCCTTTCTCATCGCCAATTGTGTTAGCAAAAAAGAAGGATGGCACGTGGAGACTCTGCATTGATTACAGAGAACTCGATAATCACACTACCAAGGATAAATTTCCCATCCCAGTTATAGAAGAACTGTTGGATGAACTCCATGGAGCTGTAATTTTCTCTAAGATTGATCTTCGGTAAGGTTATTGGCAGATACGAATGAGACCAGAAGATGTCCCAAAAACTGCATTCAGAACATACGAAGGCCACTATGAATTTCTTGTGATGCCATTTGGGCTCACGAATGCTCCTTCAACTTTCTAGCATCTCATGAATACAGTAGTTTCGAGCCAAAGTTTCGAAACAGCCTTCGTTGGCAAAACAACGACAACGATAACACGAGAATAATCCGGAGCAAATCTCCATGCGATCCTGGGGCAAATCTCCAAGCGGTCATGGGACAGATCTTCGAACAATCCTGGGGCAAATCTCCGAGTAATCATGGACAAATCTACAAGCAATCCTAGGGCAAATCCCCGACCGATCCAGGGGCAAATCTCTGAGTGATCATGGACATATCTCCAAACGATACTGGGGCATACCTTCAAACTATCCTGGGACAAGACAGAGCAATCTTGGTTAATTCCCCATTGACGAACCAGCGAATCACATGAAAAGGAGAAGTACATGAACATCCTAGATAGACAATCAAGACAATCAATACATTTCAAACCAAAGCTTCGGAGCAACATGTCATCAACAACACCACAAATTACATGAAAGAGATATATGAGCGTCCTAGGCAGACAATGAAAACCAAAGCTTCAAAACAACATGTCATCAACAAGACACCAAATTACATGAAAGGGGTACATGAGCGCCCTAGGCAGACAATGAAGACAAACAATAAAGCTTCATTCAGAACACAACCTTCATCAACAAACTTCTTTACATCCCCAAAGAACTGGGGCAATGAACACTGATAATACACATGAAAAGGGAGAATCACACAGTCATTACTCTCTTCATCAAACTAAGCGAAATTACATGAGCACATTTCGTTTACGTCCTTTGTCTCGTGGGCAGGTACAAGAGCTCCTCACACGAATGGTACACAACTCCTATGCCAAAGGCGAGGGTGGCAGGGAGGCAAAGCTTCAAGCCAAAGTGTTGTCGCAATTTCGTCAATCCTTCGATTCCTATGGACGAAGATGCACTGACGAAATTACACAAAAGGGAAGTACCATAACACTTCTTTACCTTTCTTATAAACGAAATTACATGAAGCACATTTCGTTTCTACTCTAAAAGAATCAAGTCGTACAAATACACTTGTTTCCTTTTTATCTGTTTGATAGGCACATGAGCAACCTTATACAACGGATACAAAACCAGAGTAGTCATTTCGTCAAACCTTCGATTCCATCAGACGAAGATGCAATGACGAAACCATGTAAAAGGGAAGTATCAAAGCCCTACTTCACTTTTCTTACAAATGAAGTTACATGAGCAAACTTCATTCTTACTCTAACAGAAACAAGTCACATGAACATACTTGTTTCTCGCCATCTATTTAATAGGTACATGAGCTTCCTTACACAATAGACATCAGGCAGGAGTAATCTTCGTCAATCCTTCGATTCCACCGGACAGAGATGCAATGACGAAACACACAAAAGGGAAGTATCAAGGCTCTACTTCACTTTTCATATAAATGAAGTTACATGAGCAAACTTCATTCTTACTTTAACAAAAACAAGTTACATGAGCTTACTTGTTGTCTGCCCTTTGGCGAGTGCAGGTACATGAACATCCTTGCATTACGAACAAAGGCGCGGGCGGTTGGGTGGAAATTTTGGATCAAAATTCGAGATTGCCTTTGTTTATCACCAAGGATGATTACATTAATTCAATTCTAACACTTTCTCTGTGAAACAAGTTACAAGAGCTCACTTGTGTTTCCGCATGCCAGTTGAAACAACAGTGTTCAAGCAACAATTGAGCAAGTATATATTAGTCCTTTTCGATGACATTTTGATTTACAGCAAATCTTTAGCTGAACATGTCACCCATGTGCAAGCTATTTTGGAGTTATTGAGAAGCCATACCCTGTATGCAAAACTGTCCAAGTGTGTCTTTGGCGTGGGTGAAATTGAGTATCTCGGCCATCTTATTTCGGGAAGGGGAGTGCAAACTGATCCTGCTAAAATAACAGCTATGCAACAGTGGCTTGAACCTGCAAATGTTAAAGAATTGAGGGGTTTTCTGGGTTTGACAGGATACTACCGGAGGTTTATTTAGCACTATGGATTCATCAGCAGGCCTCTCACCAATTTATTAAGAAAGAACGCCTTTCAATGGAATGAGGCAGCTACCGAAGCCTTTACCAGACTTGAAGCTGCAATGTCTTCAGCTCCAGTACTTACATTGCCCAATTTTGCTGAAACCTTTGTTATAGAGACTGATTCTTCAGATAAAGGAATGGGCGCAGTGTTGACACAGAATGGGGCTCCAATACTTACATTAGTAAAGCTTTCTCCCAAAGAACTCATGCCAGCTCTACTTATGAAAAGGAATTGTTGGCTGTGGTGTTTGCAGTTGAAAAATGGAAGGCGTGTGTGAATGGACGCCATTTTATAATCAAGACAGATCATTTCAGTCTTAAATACCTTCTGGAGCAGAAGATCACGACAGCATTTGAGAGTAAATGTTTGTGCAAGTTATTGGGATTGGATTATGAGGTGACATATAAAAAGGGAAAAGAAAATGTGGCTGATGATGCTCTTTCTCGAAAGCAGGGATCTGAATTAATGTCTTTGATTTTATCACAAGTGAATACATATCTAAAAGATCAAATTCACACGACTTGGCAGTCGGATGAACAACTACAGCATCTAATTGTAGGACTGCAGGAAGAGCATACCAAAGGCCACTATTCTTGGGTGCAAGGAGAGTTGAGAAGGAAAGGGAAGTTGGTGGTGGGTTCCAATGAGGATGTAAGACAGAATCCTTGTTTCATGATACCCCTGTAGGTGGTCATTCTGGGATGCAGGTCACTATTAAAAGGATCAGTGCACTGTTTTATTGGAAGAAGCTCAAACGTGTTGTGCGCAATTATATCAAGAATTGTATTATCTGTCAGCAATGTAAGTCAGTTTTACAGCGGCCTGCTGGGTTACTTCAACCTTTGCTGATTCTGGAGGCGATTTGGACATATATCTCCATGGAATTTATTGAAGGATTACCTAAATCCAAAGGTAAAGACACTATTTTGGTGGAAGTAGATAGACTCAGTAAATATGCGCACTTTATCACTCTCAGCCACCCTTTTACAGTAGTTTCTATAGCACAACTTTTCTTGGATCACATTTTTAGATTGCATGGTATGCCTCGCACGATTGTGTCTGACAGAGATAAAGTGTTTCAAGCCTGTTTTGGAAGGAACTGTTTCGATTATAACTGGTTGATCTCCTAATGTCTACTAGTTGTCATTCTCAAACCGATGGCCAATCGGAGTGGTAAACAAGTGTTTAGAGAATTATTCCTAACGTCTACTAGTTATCATTCTCAAACCGATGGCCAATCGGAGGTGGTAAACAAGTGTTTAGAGAATTATTTGAGGTGTATGATTGGGGAGCGGCCGAAAGACTGGGTGTAGTGGATCCCTTTAGCAGAATGGTGGTACAATACTTCATACCACTCCTCTGCCAAAGCTACTCCTTATGGGATTGTTTATGGACAGTGGCCAGTAGTTCATTTGCCATATGTTGGAGGAGATAGTGCAGTGGAAACTATTGACAGAAGCTTACAGGCTCGGGAAGAATGTTTGAGGATGTTAAAATTCCATCTTAAACACGCACAAGACAGGTTTAAACATTAGGCAGACAGGGGTAGAACTAATATTGAATTTCAAGTTGGGGATCTTGTATATGTGAAGATCCAACCTTATAGACAGAAGACTATGGCTCACAGACTTTCAGCCAAACTGCCCTGAGATATTTTTGACCTTTTCCTGTAATTGCGAAAATAGGGGTCGTGGCATACAAGTTACAACAACCACCAGAAGTAAAGGTTCACCCTGCTTTCCATGTTTCCTTATTGAAAAAGTATGAGGGTACACCCCCATTGACCTGTTTTGTTCCGGAAATCGATGAACAGCATTATTGTCTGTTCGACCGGTGGCAATATTGGATAGGAAGCTGGTTAAACAAGTAAATGAGGCTGTTGTGTATGTTTTAATTCGCTGGTCCAATGGGGACATCAATGATGCTACGTGGGAACCTTATCCGGAATTCATCAGGCGCTTTCCGGATTTCGAGTAATGACTGTGTTTCGATTGGTGTTACAGCTGTCTATACCAATAGCTTGAGGACAAGCAACGTTCTAAGGGGGATGGATTGGCAAGAGGAATGAGTTGTGGAGGAAGAATTATGGTGATGTTACAATGTGGTAGCTTGAGGACAAGCTAAATTCTAAGGAGAATGGATTGTCATGTGCTGTAATTCGCAAAGATACAGAATATGGAGAAGCTGCAGAACTGTCACGTGCCGCAATTCGTAAAGATACAGAATATGGAGAAGATACATAACATGGAGGAAGGGAGGAGAAGAAAGGAGGCGGGAAAGAACTAACTCCAAATTAACAGAATTATTAGTTGTTTCTGTTGGTTGGTTACAACCATAAATAGGAGGGATGCAAGTTGTAGGAGTATTATGATGTTGAACTGTAGATTCTTCTTCTTCTCCTTGTAATTCGCACATCCGACCAATGAATGAAAAGATCGATTGAGTTCTTCGTATTGATCAATCCATCTTCATTCTCTCGCCTTCTTTGATCATCTGGTGCTGATCCTAGAACGCCACTGCAAGTGGTATCAGTTGTCTCGATCCTAGCAATCCATGGTTGTGTCTACAAAAACTCAGTCAGCAATGGAAGAATTCCAAAAAACGATGACGGATTCGTGGCTGGAGTTTTTACAACAACAAGGAGAAATGCGTGATGAAATGCATGCGCAGCGTGAGATGATGTTGCGTATTACCAACCAGTTTCAAGAGATTGGCGACAAGATTCGTGACTTGGAAGTGATCAGGGATACAGGCCCAAATCGCAACAATAATGGAGGATCACCAACTTCCCTACATTTTAACAATCCTGGAGGTTTTAATTCTAACATTGCTCGGTTTTCGAAAATTGATTTTCCAAAGTTTAATGGAGAAGATGTGTAAGGGTGGCTGTACAATATTTCGAGGTTGAAGGTACAACTGATAGAATTAAGGTGAAATTAGTTTCGATCCACTTGGAAGGGAAAGCTTTATTGTGGCATCAGGCTTTGATCAAAACTAGGAGGCAGGGAGGTTGGCCTAATTGGGCGGAGTATAGACTGGCGATTTTGAGTAGAATTACCACGCAACCTTATGATGATCCACTATCGGAGCTGATGAATTTGAGACAAACTGGAAGTGGGGGAGTGGAGGAATATCAAGTTCGATTTGATGCTTTATTGATTCTGACAGATTTGTCTGAAAGGCAAGCGTTCAGCTGTTTTTTCAATGGATTTTGCAGAAAGGCGGGCTAAGAACTTGTGTTTCTTCTGTCCTGAAGAGTTCTCACCGGGTCATAAATGTAAGGCTCAGCTACATCAGATTGAAATATTGACAGAAGAAGGGGAAGATGACCCAGGTGTCCTGACAGAAGAACTGATTGGAGATACAATTGAAGAAGTGCCCCAGATTTCTTCAAATGCTATTACAGGCCATACTGCATATCAAACAATGAAGGTGATAGGGAAGGTCCGGGGACACAATCTGAACATTCTTATTGATTCTGGTAGCACACACAACGTTTAGGATGAGAATACTGCAAAAAGGTTAGGCTGTCGGATTAAAGGAAGTTGTCCAATCATGGTGTCGGTAGCCAATGGAGAAACAATTATTAGCAAGTCTATATGTAAGGAATTTACATGGCAGCGGCAGGGAGAAACTTTCATTACTGATATAATGATAGTTCCACTAGGCAACACTGATATTGTTTTGGGCATCCAGTGGTCGTCCTCATTGGGTCCTGTCTTGTGGGATTTTCAACAGCTCAAGATGGAATTCCAATATAAAGGCAAACGACATGTGTTAAGAAGTGGAAAGTTGGGTGCCATTAATTGGATTGATGGGAAGCAATTGCAAACTATAATTCAGAAGGGAAACAGTTCAGGGAGGGTTTAACTTTTTGCACTAACAGTTCAACCATCAACATATTTGACAGCAATAGAAGCAAAAACAACTCCAGTGGAAGTTAAGGAACTCTTACAGGAGTTTGAGGATACAATCAAGGAGCCAACTGCTCTTCCACCACACAGATTGCATGATCACAGTATCCATTTGAAGGAGGGAACCTCTCCAATAAATGTCCGACCATATAGATATCCAGTAGTTTAGAAAGAGGCGATTGAGAACATGGTTAAGGCGATGTTGACTGCAGGAGTTCTCAGTCCAAGTCAGAGTCCTTTCTCATCGCCAATTGTGTTAGCAAAAAATAAGGATGGCACGTGGAGACTCTGCATTGATTACAGAGAACTCGATAATCACACTACCAAGGATAAATTTCCCATCCCAGTTATAGAAGAACTGTTGGATGAACTCCATGGAGCTGTAATTTTCTCTAAGATTGATCTTCGATAAGGTTATTGGCAGATACGAATGAGACCTGAAGATGTTCCAAAAACTGCATTCAGAACATACGAAGGCCACTATGAATTTCTTGTGATGCCATTTGGGCTCACGAATGCTCCTTCAACTTTCCCGCATCTCATGAATATAGTGTTCAAGCAACAATTGAGCAAGTATATATTAGTCTTTTTCGATGACATTTTGATTTATAGCAAATCTTTACCTGATCGTGTCACCCATGTGCAAGCTGTTTTGGAGTTATTGAGAAGCCATACCCTGTATGCAAAACTGTCCAAGTGTCTTTGGCGTGGGTGAAATTGAGTATCTCAGCCATCTTATTTGGGGAAGGGGAGTGCAAACTGATCCTGCTAAAATAACAGCTATGCAACAGTGGCTTGAACCTGCAAATGTTAAAGAATTGAGGGGTTTTCAGGGTTTGACAGGATACTACCGGAGGTTTATTTAGCACTATGGAGTTATCAGTCCAAGTCAGAGTCCTTTCTCATCGCCAATATTCTAGTCGTATTTTCAATAAGTGATAAGATTACTTTTAAACTTTTCATGAATTTTTAAGCATTTCTAGTTTTCTCTTTTAGTTTAATTTTTATTTCGGACGAAACCTAAAACCATTTTAAATTCAAGGATTAATTTGCGATTTTTCGAATTTTCATTTAAGTGCGGACCAATTTGAATAGCCTAACTAAATCTATCAATTCGCGATTACCAAAATCATCTCATTTTTTCTAAACAAAACCAAATGAAGGAATCCCCCAATCCCACGGGTGCAGCAAATCCACATGGGGAAGCCTTATCCGCACAAGAATAAAAAAAATAACAATGATAATAATAAATAAACTAAAATCCTACTTGAGCAATCCAAGGACAATTGCAATTCCTCCATAATCCCGCGCGGAGGGCTCCTGACAACCGACAACAATACCTTGTGGCAGAGTACATCAAGGCACGATTACCTGTAACAACCCCGCTGTGATTCCTCCAGCATCTCCTGCACCCAACAAATCAAATGGATAGACAAGAATCCGGCGGCAGGATATTACAACGGTTTTCTCTCGACGGAGTAATGAGGACGTACGATACTCCCCCTCGCAACAAGTTAACAATCATCAGGGGACTCCTCACAAGGGGAAGATTCGTTCTGATCCAAAGATAACATAAATAAAAAAGGGGAAGGCCTCCGTCGTTGTCTTCCCGAACTCTCCTCGTCTCTCGGGGAAGTGTTGACATGGCAGTTATCTTGAGCCTAATTATGAGAAGTCCATAAATCCAAGCTTATTTTATGAAAAACCCGCAAAGTCATTTCGCTGATCCACAAGTCTACTAAGACAATGACAGAAATTTTGGGCTCATTATAAGGAAAGCCTATAACTCCAATGGTTTGTAAGAGTGTTTGCAAGCCCACTGTTATGCGAGCCCATCAGGAAAAGTACTAAAAATCTACAAAATCAAAACCGTCAGGGTTAGAGTCTACGAAGAATAGAAAAGATCTTAATTTCGAGATTTTAGGAAGTGGCTCACGTATCAGGATATCATATTTAATATAAAATGAAGTAAGATTTTCTTTAAACGACACAAACATTCATCTAAGGGCAAAAGTGTATTGCTTGCTAACAGCTCTCAGTTCTCAACCCTCTAGCGCTCCGTTTTCGAACTCCCTGATTCCAACCTGCGTCCAAATCATCCCTTTACCAAACTAACGTCCACATCCACGTTCATATCCACCACATCACAGGAGTTCAGGTTCCACCATGCCCGTCCGCAAGTCCACGGGACACCAGCAGCAAGTCTACGGTGTCTTCAACATTCCAATTTTCAATTATGTTGCATTTTCATGGCAGCAAGCTTTTTCCTTTGATTGTAAGACATCATTCGTCATCATTTGATAATAGAATTCATATGTTTCCGTTACTGGCGACCACATCCGAACCCCTGTGTTGTTCATGCCAAATATTTCCGATGTGCTCCGTTTCCGACGCGAACACGTTTTTGGCTACCACGGTGAAAGCGAAGAATTGAGCATTTAGATTGCCAAGGAATATTAGAATCTCGCAGCAGCAGGATCCTCCCCACAATCCCCCGCATGATGGAGACGATTTGGGTTTGACGAGCCTGTTGGCTAATGGAAATATGGCTCAAGGAAGCCAAGATTCGACTTCCCAGCTCCCTACAACTGTTCATACCCCTTCTGAGTTCATATCAAAAATTGAATTTCATAAAGAATTTAGTGATATGAAGAGGAGTATGGGAAATATAGAAAAGAACGTGGGAGATATGCAAAAGAACATGGAAAAGAATTCCGGGGATGTGCAAAGGGACATCGTGGAATTACGGGAAATGATGAAGGGTTTCCTCAGGACAACATCTAGCCCAAAACCGTATGATCCTATTAATAATTCTTTCATGGAAAACGCTCGGGGTGTGGTGACTAGGAAGCACGTTGTGTCTTTCCAGGAAGATGATGTATGGGGAAACATCAATCAAGGCGATACGGATATGTTCGAAATTCCCGGAGAGAAAGTGTCTCCCATCAAGCCTTCTTCTTCTCGTCCGCCTGGTCCCAATAGACTAGAACAGCCCCGTAGAGAAAGTTTCTACGCGAGACCCCCTGTAGAAGAATCTGTCTATAGAGTAAACTCAATGGTGGAGCAAATTGTACCAGCTCGTGTTCGTCGAGAAGACATGTATCGCTACGAAAGTTCATACCCTGAATACCTAGAGTGGGAATGGACTCATGACGAGTCCACGAGAATGATCAGTCCAAATCAAGTCTACAAAGACGACGAAGTATACTGGGACAACGATCGATACTCAAATTATGCTTCCCATCATTGGCGTAGAGAGAACTTTTCAGTCGACAAGTATGCTCCTAGAGCCAATAGAGTCAGGCAGCCCAGCTCTTTTGTTCTAAAAAACGTCCCGACACAAGTAGAAAACTTCATAGACAATGACTGGGTATGCGATTCATTACTCTAATAATGCTCATTCACATCGACGTAGAGAGAGTTACTAGACAAAACCTCTCACCGTCGAGTATGTCCCCAATCTCGTCAATGAGTATGTCCCCAATCTCGTCAATGAGTATGTCACCAGAACAAAACCTCTCATAGATGAGTATATCATCAGAACAAAACCTCCCGTAAAGGAGTATATCACAAGAACAACACCTATCGTAGAGGAGTATGTCACCAGAATAAAACCTCCCGTAAAGGAGTATGTCACCGTAACAAAACCTCCCGTAGAGGAGCATGTCAACAGAATGAAACCTCCCATAGCGGAGAATGTGTTCGTAACAAAACCCCCCGTCGAGGAGTACGTGTCCCTAACAAAATCTCCAATAGAAGTAGATGTCCTTAGAGTAAAATCTTTTATCGACGATTGTACCCGTCAAGAAAACCTCTTGTTAAGGGTGATGTTTCTAAAGCAAAACCTCTTATACATGAATATGCTCTCAAAGTAAAACCTCTCATCGATGAATATGTTCCCATAGCAAACCCATCGCCAGAGGTTAGTAGAGTTAAGCGGTTTGGTCCGCTAACCCTCAAAGATGTTGGGGCGTAAGTGGTAGAACAAATGATGACAAATTTTGTGCCCGTAGTCGATGTCCAACCATTAAAGAATAAAATTGCAATTCATATTTTTCATACTTTCCAAACATAGGTTAACATTGTAGAGAATGACCTTGAACATCCCGAGCATGAATCATAGGCGCCTAGAGAAACAATAGTGGCCAACCCGTGATTATGGTGCCACTTGCCCTTTGATCCAGGTGGTTTGCAGGGTGACACGTTTAAATTGATAGCATCTCGCCTAACTAGACAAGGATTTTCAATTCTCGCAATACTGGCGAATATCATGGGCTAACACCCTCAACAAAATCACATACCTTGACATGAAATTCCAACCCGCATGAGGATATAGAGTTTGGCACATACCATGGGATCACGTCGTTTGGTGTTAGGTCTCGAATCTACAATGTCTTTCATTCTTTTTATGCTTCTTTGTCCGTAATCCAAACCACTTCACAATGTTGGGTAAGACCCACAGCTAAGATCGTCTCACCCTAAGAGGGGTGCTTGTGTTGACATAGCAGAAATCTTGTGCCTAATTATGAGAAGCCCATAAATCCTGACCCATTTTATGAGAAACCCGCAAAGCCATTTCGTTGATCCACAGCAAGTCTGTTACACTAAGAGGAGGTGAATTAGTGTTAAAGTCCAATTAAGTATTTTTAACTCCTTTTCAATAAATCCCACAGCGGAAGATAGCTTCTGTAAAACAGAACTGTATGGACAGGCTTCTGTAAGACAGAACGTACGAATGTGATTGAAGTTTGTTTGATGCACACAAAACTTTTATAGTGGTTCGGCAACTTGCCTACTTCCACTCTTCACCCAGAATTTGGATGGTTTTCACTTAGTCGTATCTTAGTAACGATTACAGAAAGTGATATACAATAGACCTTTTATAGCACAGACCAGAAGGTTCTGCACCACAGAAGACTAAGTTGCAAAGTACAGACCAGAAGGTTCTGCACCACAGATGACTGAGTTGCAAAGCACAGACAAAAAGGTTCTGTACTTGAGCGATTGAGTTGCACAGAACTGACCAGAATGTTCTGTACCAACTGTGTCAACCCTCTACAGCACAGATCCAAAGATTCTGTACCAAAAATGTCAACCCTCTATAGCACAAACCAGAAGGTTATGTACCAAAGGTGACTTGGTTTCACAGCATAGATCGTAAGATTCTGTATTAAAGATGTCAACCCTCTACTGTACAGACCAGAAGGTTCTGTACCAAAGGTGACTTGATTTCAGAGCACAGACCGTAAAGTTCTGTACCAAAGGTGTCAACCCTCTACAGCACAGACCAGAAGGTTATGTACTCCAGGTGATTTGTTTTTAAAGCATAGACCGAAAGGTTCTATACCATAGTGACTCGGTGCACACGTTAATGTGACTAACAAAGGTAACCTTCTGTCGAACGTTTCTCTCAGGCGATGCCCTCTTCTGAACAACAACCTGCCGTGACTTCCTCCGAGACTTGTCACTCCGGCGTCGTCTCCACCTACACAGCAATCCTCTGCGACTTCCCTTGCGCGATCCCTTGAGATCTTGACTGAGCAAACACAAAAACATTGCCCACGGTTCTCCTACGTGGTCCCTCGAGACTACGACTAAGCAGACACATATCCCATGCCCAGGTTTATCCTGCACACACGGAACGTTACACCATAGAAGCTGGTTAGTCCCTCAACTTCCGTGCTCCCGGGGCATGTGCCCTTCTTTCCAGCCCACTACACATTAGCCACGCTAACAACCTGCCGCACGTTTCCCACCAACGTCTCCTGCAGCTTCCAACCGAGTCCCTCGTGGTCCCCGAGTCACCCTCTCATAAGACTTCACCAACGATGCAGCCTTCTGCAGCTAACGCTCCTCGTCTGTGACTAACTCAAACGAAAAGTTACAAGCTCTCAGCACACGCTCTCTGAATTTTTACAACAATGACTGATACAAAAAGGATTATCAGAAACGTGGCCGATTCCCTCTATTTATACACAAATAGTCTAGGTGAAACGAATAGAAGGTAATTTGCATGATCAATCTTCCACAAAATAAGGAAACCGAAAGATTAAATAATAATACAATATATAATTTACAAAATCATCACTCCGAGGCATATATTCATTTAGGTAACCAAATCATATCAAATAGGATAAAGATATGATAAAGTTCTCATGAATACTTCATTACAGATGGTTCTGGCTGAATCTGGTCAGCCACCTTCTGTAAATGGAAATAATCAAAGATTAACTTCCAAATTGATTAACCGATATCATTATGTTCAAGACACTTAAATGAATGTATCTAGACAGATGATGATGATAAACATCCCAAATAACAGTCCTTTGATGGTCGGATGAATCCATAAATGGTTGTTGACAACCTTGCAGAACCTTACCTTAAATAGAGGATAATATTTCCTTCCATAGAAAATATAATTCATAATGGGGTTATTTGGACACGTAATCCATTCAATTTGATCAGACTAATATCTTGATCAAATGTTTTTTATTTCGTGACTAATTAATCATTAAACAATCATTTAATCACAAAATATTTCTTACAGAAATTTCTCAACGAGAGTAGCTTCTGTAGAATATATGTTTGACTTCTGTTACACAAAAGGTCAAGGCTCATCATCTAAACTTATTCAACAATCTCCCCCTTTTTGATGATGACAAAACATTCATCGTTGAGGGAAATATTTTTGGAAGTAACTCCCCCATACTCCCCTAAATAGTTGCAAGTACGAGTCTTGCATTGTATAGAACCATGTGGTTTCTGTTAAACAGAGCATAAAAGCTTCTGTTATAAAGACAAGTTGTTCACAGAGCACAAAGCTTTTGTGATATGTACAGAGCGTGAAGCTTCTGTATTTTAGCCCGACAAAAATGATGATGAGTTTTCACTTTTGCACTCCCAACAAAGGTGACTATATAAGATCACGATTCGCATACCCTGTAGAAGGTTGATTATGGGCTAGAAAGTCTAATTGCCTTCTACACCCTAGAAGGTATAGAAAATCAAAAATTTTTTTTACAACCCAATACAGAGCGAGGTACTCCCCCTCAACACAATTTCTCCCTCGTTTGTCACATCGAAAAAGATAAGTGAGAGAAAATTGATAGAGAATAGTCAATTTCTGCAGAAGGTATGACAATACGTTCAAAACCATAATGAAGAAGATCGGTTTAGATAGTACAAAAGGCATGACAAAAAGTTCAAAACCAAACTCCAAAGGTATGTGTCCACGAATGGCACTTATTACAAAACATTAGACCATGAAAATCAATTTTTGGTCTACGAAAACAGAAAGTTCAGGCAACACATGAGTTCACTCTGCATCATCATAGGGGACCTCTTCAAGGTTGTCGTGCAGAATCTTTCCCTGGCGTTCCACCATGCGAGTCAGGTCAATGACCATTCGCTGAAGGACGCGGATGTCTTCCCTATTGGCTATAGCTTGTTGCTGAAGATCCTTGAGGATAGCGGTTCGATCCAAGGGGAGAGACACTTCAACAGAAGATTTGGATTGTCTCTGTGCTGCAGATGCTTTTGCTGTAGAAGGTTGAGTAGAAGGTACTGCAACATCCTTTCTGGCAGTTCTGGCAGCTAGAGGCTTGTCCTCTTCATCTGGAGCAAAGTCCTGTGACTTCCCTTTCAGAGCCCAGAAGGTTCCCTTCCTCACTTAATGGATGCTAGCGATGATCTGGTTCCCAAATGTACCAACCTTCCATTTTTCTTGGAAAGCAGAGGCATTAGTAGGAACACGGGCAAGTTTAAGAAGGTCGGCGATTACCTAGCCGTAAGGAAGAGCCTTTCCAGCGGTGTTGCAGCACCTCTTCATGTGTTGGAATACCAGCAAGCCAAGATTGAAGGGAATCCCTTTCATAATGTGGGCCAGCAGCAGCGCATCATTGGAGGTGATGGTGTTGATGCTTCCACTCCTTGGTAGAAGGCAGAACAACACTATGCGATGCAGGATGCGGGTCTTGAGTTCCAACTTTGTGAACTCGAGGTATTTGGCCGCTTGGACCTTCTGTCCCATGACAATGCTATAGAACTCATCCTTCCCAAGGTCAGACAGAGGGTCATGTTCCTCACATCCAAACAATTGGTCACATCATGAGCAAAGAAAACAAGAGTCATTCCTTCAATCACTGTCTTAATGAACTTGACATGAGGTCCTTCATCATGAAACGTAATGTTTCCGTAGAACTCTCTCGGACGGGCAGCAGGCAACTCTGTATAGGTCTCACAGAAGGTTTTCAAACCAATTCTTTCAAACAGAGGTGCAATGTCAAGATCATTCGTCGCAAACCAATTAAAATCGATCCGCTTGAAGGCAGCAAGTTGTCTACCAGCAGCATCACATCGAGGCAATCTAGTGTTGGCAAGCACAACAACAATCTCCTTTCTAGAGACCGACCAAAGGGTTTACCGGAAGGATGAAGGTATTCAACTCCTCCTCAAAGTTGTCCTTGGGAATCACTTTCTCCGAAAGACTTGGGTTTCTTGGCAGCCACTTTAGTAATTGAGGTGTTGATCAACTCAAGTTCTTTCAGTTTCAACCTCGTCCGAGAGGATACACCTCCTGACTTCATGGCATCATGGAGAAGTTTCATACCAGAGGTTGCCGTAGGCTTCTGGGCAGTCTTCTGAGAAGCAGAGGCGACTCCCTTCTCCTTCAAGTCTGGGGAGATCGAGACAACGGGAGCAGGAACTTCCTCATCTGTCTCTTCTAGTGCTTTGTCAATAAGGGGTACTTCCACCTCCTCGTCGGGCTTAGCAATCTCATTAGGAGTAGCGGCATTGGATTCATCAATGTCATCAACCGCAGGGTGCAAAGGGTTCAGAAACAGGGGCATCCTCCGTCACAGAGATCGGGGTTACCTCCGAGGTTTTGTCTTCCACATGGATTTGGGCTTTTGAAAGTCCCTCGTCCTTGGAGAGCGGTTACATGTTGTCGAGGGTCTCAACAACAGCAGAGATTTGTTCCTTTGAAGGAGATGGGGGTTTCTCCGACGAGGCAATGGGTTGAGATTCGCTCGAAGGAGAGACAGGCTTCTCCGACGAAGAAGGACGAAGCTTTTTCTTTGTGACCTTAGCCTTTATTCTAAGTGATTTCGCCTTGGGTGCCATGGATGTTGGAGAATCGAAGGTTTGAGAGGTTAGGGCAAAAGAGAGGTTTGCGAGGGGATGAAGAAGAATGAAGACGGTTATGGGTTTAAAAAGGCACCGTAGAAATCTTTTAGGGAAATAAAATATTTTCCCGCCCAAGATATTCTCAAGGTAATTTTCAATTTGAAAATATTTTCACAAATTCATTTTCTAAATAAAACTATTCAAAAAATCAAGGAAATATTTTGTTTCCTTATTATGATTTCTAATTTAAAAAATCATCCATGGAGTAGAAGGTTATTTTGTAACCTTCTGTTACAAGCTTCTCCTAAACAGAAGAGCGAGGTCTAGTGGATATGATTATATCCAAAAATAGATTATTAGGATTATAAAATTCCTAATGGATATGCTTTCCACCAGAGCAGAAATTTATTCGTTTCTGATTACAACAGAAATATTTTTTTGGATAATATATTATATTTTCAGATGTTATCTTTCAAATAAATGAAAGTTATTTTGAACTTTAGTTCGAATTGAGGTATACATTTCGTTATACCTTCTATGGAGTAAAATGTAGAATTCTACCTTCTATGGGGAAGTATACTGAAATATGTACCTTCTCTTATGTAGCATACATAATATTTTACCTTCTGTAGTGAACTTACAGATGTTTGTACCTTTTGTAGTAAGTTTCTACTTACTTAACCTTCTTTTGTCTTATGTAAGACGTTATAAGGGATGGCAGATTCCTAATTCACTTCTGAAAAAAGAAAAACTTTTCTTTATCTAGAGGTTTAGTGAAGATATCAACCAATTGGTGTTCTGTATTAATGTATTCTACACATAAAGAACCATGTTGTACATTGTCCCTCAAAAAATGATGTCTGAGTTCAATGTGCTTCGATCTAGAGTGATATACTGGATTCTTAGCTAGGCTTATCGCACTAGTATTATCACAATTGATCGGAATTTTTGTAAATGAGTGACCATAGTCCTCAAGTTGTTGTTTCATCCAAAGAAGTTGAGCACAACAGCTTGCGGCTACTATATACTCGGCCTCTGCAGTAAAGAGGGCAACAGAAGTCTGCTTTTTGGAGAACCATGAAATCAACATGTTTCCCATAAGCTAACATGTACCACTTATACTTTTTCTGTCAACCTTACATCCTGCGAAGTCTGCATTAGAGTATCCAATAAGATCAAAGTTTGATTCTTTTGAATACCAAATGCCTAGGTTCACAGAACCCCATAGATATCTAAAGATTCTCGCGACTGCTGTCATGTGACTCTTTAGGCGCTGCTTGAAATCTAGCACAGAGACATACACTGAATAGTATGTCAGGTCTAGAAGCTGTAAGATACAGAAGAGAACTTATCATGCTTCTGTAGAGCTTACTATCCACTTCTTTACCATTTTCATCCTTGTCTATTTGGGTATTCATACCCATTGGCGTAGACAAAGGTTTTGTGCCTTCTAGGCCGAATTTCTTTAGAAGCTGCTTAGTGTACTTTTCTTGATGCAAGAACGTACTTTTTGCAGTCTCCTGAATTTGTAAGCCATGGAAGAATGTGAGTTCTCCCATCATGCTCATCTCAAACTCACTTGTCATGAGTTTGGAGAATTCGTTGCAAAGCGTTTCATCAGTTGATTTGAAGATAATGTCGTCGACATAAATCTGGACAACAATTAGGTGATTGTTTTTGTGTTTCAGAAAGGGAGTGGTATCTACTCTTCCTCTTTTGTAGCCTTTTTCAACAAGGAAGGAGCTAAGTCTTTTATACCATGCTCTAGGAGCTTGTTTAAGGCCATAAAGAGCCTTGGAAAGTCTATAGACGTAGTTTTTGTGTTGCGGATCCTCGAATCTAGGAGGTTGACTTACGTATACCTCTTCTTTGATTTCTCCATTGAGAAATGCACTCTTTACGTCCATTTGATACAACTTAAAGTTGTTGTAGCAAGCATAGGCTAATAAAAGCCTTTTCGTCTCTAGACGTGCTACAGGAGCAAACGTCTCATCAAAGTCAATACTCTCTTCTTGAGAGTACCCTTTGGCAACAAGTCATGCTTTATTTCTTGCAATAGCGCCGGACTCGTTGAGCTTGTTTCTGAAAACCCATTTAGTCCCAATGATGGAATGGTTTTCAGGTTTAGGAACAAGTGTCCATACTTTGTTCCTTTCGAATTGATTAAGCTCATCTTGTATAGCAAGAATCCAATCTGGATCATTAAGAGCTTCATCGGTTCCCTCTGGTTCTTTCTGTGAAACAAAAGCAGAGTGTTCATAAAAGGCGTTTATAGAACGTCTTGTCTGAATGCCTCTATTAAGGTCTCCATTGACTTGGTCTATAGGATGCCGTTTTTTATATATAGCAGGTGCTCTAACATCATTTTGATTATTCTGAGAAGATTCTTTAGAATTATCATTTGTTTGTTCAGGATCATTTTTAGATTCATGAACAGATTATTCATCCATATCTTTCGTAGAAGGTGGATGATCTAGATAACCTTCTGTAGGTTCTTGAGATATTACATTTCCTGTAGCATCTCTTGTAGGTGAGTCGTTAATTTTTACATTAATGGACTCCTCTATAGTAGATGTCCTTTTGTTTAGGACTCTATATGCTTTGCTAGACAAAGAGTATCCAAGAAAAATACCCTCATCTGTCTTAGCTTCAAATTTTCCTAGATTGTCCTTAGAAGGTATCACGATAAAACATAGACTTCCAAAGGCATGAAAATAGGAAATGTTTGGTTTCCTTCCCCTGTATAGTTGATAGGGAGATTTCTCTAGTAAGGGTCTAAGTAGAACCTTATTAGAGATGTAGTAGACTGTATTAACAACTTCTGCCCAAAGGTTCTATGAAGCATTGCTATCACAAATCACGATTCTAGCCATGTCTATAAGTGTTCGATTTTTCCTTTCCGCTACTCCATTTTGTTGAGGAGTATATGGTGCAGAGAAGTTGTGATAGATACCATGTTCGTCACAGAAGGTAGTAAATTCATGGTTTTCAAACTCAGTACCATGATCCGTCCTTATAGCTTTTACAGAAGATCCAATTTCATTATGTAATTTCTTAGCGAGCTTTATGAAACTTTCAAAAGCATCACTTTCGAGCTTTAGAAATTTAACCCACGTGTAGCTAGAGTAGTCATCTACTAGAACTAGACAGTATCTTCTACCACCAATACTTTAAACTCTAGTAGGTCTGAAAAGATCCATATGTAGAAGTTCAAGTGGTTGTGTAGTAGAAACTTCATTCTTAGACTTGAATGAAGATTTGGTTTGTTTTCCAAGTGAACATGCTTCACAGAAGCTGTCTTGCTCGAATCTGAGTAAACCTTTCACCAACTCGTTTCTCGTAAGCTTGGATAACAATTTAAAGTTGGAATGTCCGAACCTTCTATGCTACAAATGGCTCTCATCTTTGACAGACAGAAGGCAACTTTTTGTAGATCAGAAGCTCTCCTGTGTTAAGGTGTAGATGTTCCTTTTTCGATTTTGCGAACTTTATTGTCTAGGATACCAGAACACTTATCTTGATCAAAGATTATTGTATAACCTTTTTCACAAAGCTAGCTAATGCTCAACAAATTATGCTTGAGTTCTGTGACTAACAGAACCTCATCTATGACCATGGAGTCAGGACATCCAATGATACCTTTACCAATGACAGTGCCTTTGTTATTGTCACCAAATTGAACAGACCCTCCATTATGTAGAGTCAGTTGAGAAAATTTTGATGGATCTCCGGTCTTGTGCCTGGAGCATCCGCTATCCAGATACCATTCACTTTCAACAGCTTCTGTTTGAAAGGAGGTATGAATTTCATTTTGAGTTTTTGTGTGAGCGGTGAGGCACATTAGTGCTTCTTCTTCCTCATCATCAGAATCATCAAGATCTGCCTAAGCAGCCATTGCTTTCTTGGACTTATACTGTGTTGAAGGTTTTTCCTTCTCTTTAAGTAAAGGACATTTTGTTCTGTAGTGCCCTTTCTTTTTACATTCAAAGCATATGACCAACTTAGGATCAATTTGCTTATCACGGTTTTGGCTTCTCTTATTGAAGCATTTCTTGGAGGCAAACCGCAAAAGGCGTTTAGCTATCACAGCGAGTTCATCATCCGAGTCAGCTTCTACTTCATCATCAGAACCTTATGTTGGTTCTTCCGATGCTCTAAAAGCTACTACTCTCTTTATATTAGACTGAGATGATCTTTCCATCTCATCTGATATTAAGGACCTCATTAACTGATCTAGCCAATGAGTAAAAAGATCTTTAGCTTCTTCTATAACCATTTTCGTGGCTTCCCAAGATTTGGGTAGAGTACGCAGAAGCTTTCAAACTAGCTCAGAATCTGTATAGAGCTTGCCTAAGTGTGTTAAGGCATCAACTAGAAGGTTGAGTATTTGGAAAATCTGTTCTACATATTCATCAGCCTTCACAGTAAAATTTTTGTATTGATGAATTAAGAAATTCATCTTAGTTTCTCTTATCTGGTCTGTCCCAACGTACATGGTGACAGGCTTATCCTAGATTTCCTTACCCGAAGTGCAAGTAGAAACTTTCACATATTTACTTTCAGACATAGCACTAAACATTAAGTACTTTGCAGTCTTAGTGAGTCGTTTAATCTTGAGGTATTCCCGTGTGGGACGACCATCTCGATCATTTTTTTAGTTCTCTGGTATAGAAGGTGGACCATCTTCTATATATGACCATAAGTCATCGTCCATAGCATCTACGAATGCACTCATTCGAATTTTCCAATAGGTAAAATTCTTACAATAAAAAATGGGAGGATTCCCAACATGTGGTTTTGGTACATGATAGTTATCAGCCATTAGTTCAATTCGTATAGAGTATTACGCTTCTATAGACGGTGACGATTACAGTATAGAACCTCAACAAGCAACAAGCTTCTGTTGAGTAAAGATCAGTTGTCAAGCCAACAATGAAGCCTCTGTCAACCAGAGCACGAGTGTCAATATGACAAATCTGAAAGTTTCTTTCATGTAGCAGTTGTTGAATTCTTGCAGAGCGACAGGCTTCTGCAGAACCGAACTAAGATGCCAACCGAAGAAGAGAATACTGAAGATCAAAGCTTCTGTAAAATCTCAACAGGCGATTGCACTTCTGTTGGACAGAACCCTTATACCAGACGTTGTATTCAAATAGAGCGTAAGCTTCTGTTGAATAGCAATTAGATTTTTATAGACCATAAGCTTTTATAGAATAGCAGCAAATGGATTTTCACATAGCCAAGATCTTCTGTGGAACAGCAATTGGATTTTGATAGAGCGTAAGCTTCTACAAAATAGTAGCAAATGGATTTTTACAAAGCCAACAACTTCTGCAGAGTAGAGCGAGTAGCTGGCACGAGCTTCTGTGGATCTACAATAAGCGGTTAAGCTACTGTTAGAACCTACTCTGATACCAATTGTTACACTAAAAAGGGGGGTGAATTAGTCGTAAAGTCCAATTAAGGATTTTTAACTCCTTTTCAATAAACCCCACAGCAGAAGATAGCTTATGTAAAACAGAACCGTATAGACAGGTTTCTGTAAGACAGAATGTACGAATATGATTGCAATTTGTTTGATGCACACAAGACTGTTATAGTGGTTCGGCAACTTACCTGCATCCACTCTGCACTCAGAATTTGGATGGTTTTCACTCAGTCGTAACTTAGTAACAATTACAGAAAGTGATATACAATAGACCTTTTATAGCACAGACCAGAAGGTTCTGCACCACAGAAGACTAAGTTGCAAAGTACAGACCAGAAGGTTCTGCACCACAGATGACTGAGTTGCAAAGCACAGACTAGAAGGTTCTGTACTTGAGTGACTGCGTTGCACAGGACAGACCAGAAGGTTCTCTACCAAATGTGTCAACCCTTTACAGCACAGATCGAAAGATTCTGTTCAAAAAATGACGACCCTTTAGCATAGAAAAGAAGGTTCTGTACCAAAGGTGACTTGGTTCTGTACTAAAGATGTCAACCTTCTACTCTACAGACCAGAAGGTTCTGTACCAAAGGTGACTTGAATTCAGAGCACATACCGTAAGGTTCTGTACCAAAGGTGTCAACCTTTTACAGCACAGATCAGAAGGTTCTATACTACAAGTGACTTGTTTTTAAAGCACAGACCGGAAGGTTTTGTACCACAGTGACTCGGTGCACACGTTAATGTGACTAACAAAGTTAACCTTCTATTGGACGTTTCTCTCAGGCAGTGTCATCTCCTGCACAGCAACCTGCCATGACTTGCTCCGAGAATTTTCACTATGACGGCTTCTCAACCTCCACGGCAACCCTCTACAACTTCCCTTGCACGATCCCTCGAGATCTCGACTGAGAAAACACAAAACCCTTGCCCAAGGTTCTTCTGCGTGGTCCCTTGAGACTACGGCTAAGCAGACACATAACCCATGCCCGAGGTGATCCTGCACACACAGAACGTTACACCACAGAAGCTACTTAGTCTCTCACCTTCTGTGCTCCCGGGGTATTTGCCCTTCTCTCCGGCCCATTGCACATTGGCCACGCAAGCAACCTGCCGCACGTTTCCCACCATTTCCTGCAGCTTCCAATCGAGTCCCTCGTGGCCCCCGAGTCACCCTCCCAGAAGACTTCACCAACGACGCAGCCTTCTGCAGCTAACGCTCCACGTGTCTGACTAACTCAAACGAAAAGTTACAAGCTCTCAGCACACGCTCTCTGTATTTTTACAACAATGACTGATCCAAAACGGATTACAAGAAACGTGTCTGAGCCTCTCTATTTATACACAAGTAGTCTAAGTGAAAAGAATAGAAGATAATTTGCACAATCAGCCTTCTGCAAAACAAGGAAACCGAAAGATTAAATAATAACACAATATATAATTTACAAAATCGTCACTCCCATGCATATATTCGTTTCAGTAACCAAATCATATCAAATAGAACATTGATATGATAAAGTTCCCATGAATACTGCATTACAGAAGGTTCTGGCTGAATCTGGTCAGCAACCTTCTGCAAATGGAAATAATCAAAGATTAACTTCCAAATTGATTAAAATCGATACTATTCTGTTCAAGACTCTTAAATGAATGTATCTAGACAGATGATGATGATGATAAACATCCCAAATAACGATCCTTTGGTGGTCGTATGAATCCACGGAAGGTTGTAGACAACCTTGCAGAACCTTACCATAAGTAGAGGATTATATTTCATTCCATAGAAAATATAATTCCTAATGAGGTTATTTGGACACGTAATCCATTCAATTTGATCATATTAATATCTTGTTCAAATTTTTTTTATTTCATGACTAATTAATCATTAAACAACCATTTAATCACAAAATAATTTTTACAGAAAGTTCTCAACATGAGTAGCTTCTGTCGAGTAGATGTTTGACTTCTGTGACACAGAAGGTCAAGGCTCATCATCAAAACCTATTCAACAAGAAAGTAAGATTTTCTTTAAACGACACAGACATTCATCTAAGGCCAAAATTGCATTACTTGTCTAACAGCTCTCAGTTCTCAGCCCTCTAGGGCTCCGCTTTCCAGCTCCCTGAAACCAACCGGCGTCCAAATCATCCCTTCACCAAACCATCGTCCACATTCACGTTCACATCCCCATCCACCACATCACCGGAGATCAGATTCTACCGAGCCCGTCCGCAGTCCACGGGGCATCAACAAAAAGTCTACGGCATCTTCAACATTCCAATTTTCAATTATTTTTGCATTTTCATGGTTGTAAGCTTTTTCCTTGGATTGTAAGACATTTTTCGTCGTCATTTTTTCATTTATTTTTGTTACTGGCGACCACATTCGAACCCTTGTGCCAAATATTTCCGACGTGCTCAGTTTCCGACGCGAATAGGAAGGATACCCTTTCTTCCTCTCAGTTTTCTGAAACCAGAAAACGTCCCCCACCAGGGCCATAGAACATCCTTATTCATACTTGATATAGGAATAGTACGGAATAGATTATTCTATTATCAAAAGGGAATGGAGCACGTCACTAAAAAGATGCAGGATGGAGTAACGCTGGAATGGACGGAAGGAGTGTATGGGTAGGCGGCTAAAAGAAGAAAGGAAGGATTGCGATCAACCTCCTCGGATACAGATTCACCACCGTGAAAGAACACTCTGATAGACTCGTTTGTACCGTGGATAGAGACACCACCACGAACAAGACGAGGGGGAGGCACAACGCGGAGGATACCTAGCAATGGTTCGCTTGATCTCCAATACAGCTGAAGTTCGACTGCAACCGTGATCTGGGCCTTAAGTCATCGAAGATACCTAACAATGGTTTGCTCTTGAGCTTCTTGGACATCACACTGCAGCAAGAGTCTCTCGAACTCCTCGTATACTCCTATATACTTGAAACTTGCAGAAGCGACTGCAGCTTGAGGTAGAGATTTTGTCGATAATGCTCCGGCAGAAACCTCTTAGTCATAGCCCTCTTCATTTTCAACCACGTACGAATTTTATCCCGTCCTTCTTTTCGGTGCTACTGATTGGTATTATCCGACCATAGACTGGCGTACTTCTTCACCTTTAATGCAACCAACTTAACCTTTCATTCCTCGGGCACTTCTTCATAGTCGAAGATGCGCTCTACTGTGTGCATCCAGTCGAAGAATTCCTCAAGGTCCAAGTTTCCTTCGAACTCCGGAATCTGAACACTCATCGTCGGGGCTCTTCTTTCTTGTCAACGATACTCCGGTGAAGATCCTCGTTGAGACTCCTCACGCCATGAGTTCTCCTCATCGTCGTTGTCTATTCGACTGCGGGAAGTTGATGCATGATGTGTCCGCAACGATTGTAGTTGTTGCTGAAGATCGACGATCTGCTGCTCAAGCCGAACGTGTGCTTCGTCTAGAGTCATACCGCGTTGGAATCTTTTGGCCATTGCAACCGTGCGCTTTGATACCAAGATGATACGGGGACGGCACAGAATAGATGATTCCATTACCAAAAGGGATTAGGGCATGTCATAAAAAGGTGCGGAATGGAGTAACGCTGGAATGGATGGAAGGCGTATATCGGTAAGCGGCTGAAAGAAGAAAGGAAGGGTTGAGATCAACCTCCACGGATACAGATTCACCCCCGTGAAAGAACACTCCGATAGATTCGTTTATACCGTGGATAGAGACACACCACCACGAACAAGACGAGGGTAAGGTACAACGCGGAGGATACAGATACACCACCATCGGTTGAACGCTCTACTCAATCTGCACTTGGAATCCACCAAATGAAGAAAGAGGTTGAAGGAGAATCCACTCACTTCGGACAGAAGACAAAGTCTTATAAAGGGGTTTATAATATGATAATCAATAGTTCTTTCAAATGAATTTCAAAGGCACCATATATAGTGGCATTGGAAAGAAAGGAATTAAATGAAAAACATCTAACTAAATGCATGTAGAACTTGATACTAGCCATAATGGCTTATTGAGAATGAGTGCAACTAAATGCAAGGTAGTGGAAGCATGAGTGGTCTTGGAATTCAATGCGTCTTCAATGTGGGCTTGCTTCTGCTTCGACTGATCGACAGTCAACTTCGTGCGAGTTAGTCGATGGTGAGTATGTTGACGGGTGCATCGATGGTCTTTGTATCACTCCTCTCCGGGGATCTTCTTTCTAGATGAGCAAAAAGAATCAACCCCTTCCTCCCTTGAGCTAAAGTTTCCTCCCATGGTTTTTCTTTCTTCCCATTCGTCCTTTCAACCAAACCCTCCACCCCGACAAATTTTAGAGCCAAACCTCCACTCTTTTTCTTCAATTCGGACGCCAACAACTAGCAGCTAAGCTTACAGCCTGCCCGAGTTCTTGGCTAACAAAACAAATTCCCAGCTTGCACTAGCCGCTGGAGCAGACACCTTCGGTCGCAGCCTCTACAGCTGTTTCCGACAACCACGCTGGACCTCTCCGACCCCAAAGCGGTCATGGCGACCTCGCCTCCGACCCCTCCATTAGCACCAACGGCCGTAAATCAGAAGCCCCAGGAGCGGCAGTGGCAGTCTCTCCCATCAACGAGTGACTATCAGGACCAACACAAAATCCTACACCAGGGAAGCCAAAAGTAGCCCCCGTCCAAGGTTTCTTCATCCAATTCCGGTCTGGCTACGACACCAACAACCACAGATGCTAATGATAACAGCCCCCTTGGTTTTGATGTCAACCTCTGGTGGGCTCACCTCAATGGCTCCCTTGCCTTCGAGCAACAGAACACCGCCTATCTCAGCTACGAAGGGTGAACCCTCCCTCAACTCCCAGCCGAGACACTCGACTGCCTCATATCTAGTTGTGGACGGAACCCGTCGCTGCATCCTTGCTGCCTGGCCCACAACCTCCCTCTTCTGCCCAAAGCGCAGACCCGTATCGAAGTTACTTTCCAATGGACTCCAAGATGTCTCCCAGTCTCCAACGGCCATCACCATCTTCAGTCACTCTGGCAGCAGCGATTTCTTCCAATCCCAACTACAGCAAATTGCAATCGTGGTCGTTTCAGCCGACACCCCGGCTAGCACATCAAGCCCACAATAGAAGACCTCCCCTGTTCTGCACCGGTGGCAGTGGCGCAACTCCTAGACATCCATAACCATCCCAACCCACAGCGGTGCTCCGTTCTTCTCATTAAACCCACGCCGGCCATAATTACAACAGCCCCAAATTGTTTCCTTCTCGTATTCCGGACCGGCAAGAGCGCATTCAAGCATGACGGTAGCTACAACTGGTTCATAGCTCTCAGCCCCGGTCGACACACGCCCCAAGGTGGCTCATCCTCCTCAGACTCCCATTGGTGCCCCCGTATCATCCAGACTGACACAATCATGGCATGCCCCAAGGTGGATTTCCCTTCTCAGGATAGCGATGGCACTTCCACAACCGTGATAGGTCGAGGCCCGCGCCATGGATAGCAAATTCCAGTCGCTCACCCCGACCCCAGTAACATTACGCTCCGGCTAGCCCAGCTCAACCCGATGCCACCACGATGGTGACAACATCACCGCTACTTCAGCTGGCCTAACACATCGCAACTGCCGCCTGGAGCTTCCTCATTCCGACCACCTTACCTGGAAGGAGTCTTGCCTCCCTCGTCGTGGTCATCCTTCTCCGCCCACGGCAATCCCGCTCCTCCGAAGACCAGCGATAGTTACGGGAGGATAGCTCCTCCCTCTTTGTACAACTATAGTAGCGATTCTCCTCACTAGTGCGCCCATACCCGGACTAGATTCCGCGATTTTCCTCCTCGGGCCATCCCAAGGTGAGCTACCATCGGTGAGACCTCCTCTCACTTGTTCAACTCATTAAACGAACACCCACGATGCTTGTTACACTAACCGCATTCTGTCTACTCGTGTTTTGGTGCTAATGTGCATGAACACACCGTTATTCACGAGTTCGGGATGGTCGGAGGCTGGGAATCGCGAAGTATAACGTCGGTCGTTCTCTCCTTGGGGCGCTGCTCTTTCGTCCAGTAATGGAATCGAGCTTAATCAGAGCCATCATCTTCCTTTATCTTCCCTGGTCGTGTGGATAGCTTGTGCGTCTAAATTGAGCATGTGTAGCCTGAGTTATGATTGATTCTTAGGATATATACGTGTTGGAACTTCATTGTAGTTGTTGTTTGATGTTTTTATGCATAATTTCTTTTTCATTTCATGAGATGAGTTTATTTTTAGCTCTTCAGCGTCCTTTCTTAACGGGGAACAATTTCTCTGTTGACAACTCTTCCAAACCATCGCATTTACATGAAGTTTATGGTCATTGAAAGTTGAAGAGTGAAGTTACTCTGTTTGGTGCTTCCGCGAAGCAAGCAGCTGCATTCCTTGGACCTAACTTGGTCCGTGTAGCTCAGAATTACCTTAAACTACTTGGGATGACTCCCTCTTCAACTTTTCAACAACTTTCATGTTTGAACTTCTCCATTTGAGACCATTTCGGTCAAGTTTTCACGACTTTACAGAACAATGTATTTATATTCAAGATCAGAACTATTGCTTCTGTTTCTTGGACATAACTTGAGCACCAAAGTCTCTTTGAACTGGAAACTTGTTTGATTGGATGCATACTCAAGTTTTCTACAACTTTTATGTTTTGAACATTTTGATTCGAAGTCATTTTAGTCAAGCTTTTGTCGGTCAAATGATGAGCTGCAGGGAGCAATCGTTCTGCACTCGAGTAGCAACACTATTTTGGCTATAGAGCTTCAATTGATTCAAAATCAAGTGGGTTAGTTTCCGCTCTAGTCAATCTACAATTTTTATGTTTTGAACTTTTTATTCCAAGCATTTTGGTCGACCTTTTGCCAGTTGAAGATCGTGTTGCGTTATGTACATGAGCAAAAATGTTGATTCAGCTTTCAGGGCATAACTTGGGCTACATAGATTTTCTTAACCTAAAAATAATTGTATTAGCTTTATATTTTACTTATCTACAACTTTTATGTTTGCACTTTTTATTTTTATTGTAATACCCCAAATTGGAAAAAAAATAATAAATTGGGGCAATCAATAAATTTGGCAATCAGGCAATTAAAAAAAAAATCAATCAGGCAATTAAAAAAAAAATCAATCAGTCAGGATCTCTGGAATCCTCTCATTCATCAGAGAGAAATCTCCCATTCCGCAGAGAAAAATCTCCCATTCCCCTATCGAGACAATCAGACAATCACAGACGTAAAAAAAAATCAGAGATTCCCCATAAGAGAATCTCTGCCTCCCCATCCCCATCTGACAATCTCCAATCAGATAGACGTCCCTCACCTCCAGACGCTCCACCCCTCCGAGAATCGGAGGCCAACTCCTCCTCCATCACATGCAACCGGAGGCCAACTCCTCCCCGACGTACACAAATCGGAGCCAAGGACTTCCCCCTCCATTGCTGGCGAGCCAAGGCCTCCCAACGTCAACCGTCTTATTGCAGCCAATACTCTCCTCTCAGGCATCCTCCTGTCAAAGCCACGATCCAAGTATGGACAAGAACTGGCTCAAAGGAAGCCCCCTAACGGACTCCCGACGTCCTTCTTTCTCCCCGGGCAATCCCGGGGCGAGACAACCCCTCGCATGATGTCGCAGTTCACTTCTGCAGGCGCTGCTCTTCCTGCCAGCGACGGAATCAAGCTTAATCAGGTCTATCCTCTTCCTCTACCTCTCCTAGTCGTGTGGATAACTTATGCATTTAAATCGAGCATGTGTAGCCTGAGTCATGGCCGATTCTTTAGATGGACGCATGCTGAAGTTTGCAAAGCCCGTCGCTACTATCATTGCTTTATATTTTATGCATAAGTTTTATCTCAGTACATGGATTGAGATGATTTTAGACTCTTTGGATTCCTTTATTAATGAGGAACAATTTTCATGTTGATCACATTCCCGAAAGAACATGTTTAACCGACGTTTTTTATCCTTGAACATCAACGAATAAAACTAACCTGTTTCGTGCATCCAAGAGTCAGCAGTCGCACTCCGTTGGACATAACTTTGTTTGTACAGCTTGGATCTGCATGAAATAACTTAGCATCACTTTCCACTTAAGTTATCTAAAACTT
Organism: Melastoma candidum; assembly: GCA_023653495.1. Classification (NCBI taxonomy): domain Eukaryota; kingdom Viridiplantae; phylum Streptophyta; class Magnoliopsida; order Myrtales; family Melastomataceae; genus Melastoma; species Melastoma candidum. The sequence goes on along the minus strand of CM042885.1, from coordinate 10,982,533 downwards.
TCATGTTTTGAACTTTTTCATTCGAGGTCTCTTCGGTTGGGTTTTGTCCATTGAAAGTTGGACTGTGAGTTAGCCTCGGTCTGCACACGAGCAGGAAGGCTGATTCGGATTTCTGGACACAACTTTAACACCAAGTCTCCATTTCACCTGAAATTTGTTGCATTAGATACTTATTTTATTTGTCTAAATCTTTCATGTTTTGAAAATTTTCATTAAAGCAACAAAATCAGGTCAAATTATTAGCGGAGTGCAGCGGACACAAAAACGGCATTTCACCTTGCATGAGACAAATACTTTTGAAAGAAAATTATTTATTTTTCAAACCACATATTGGAATTTTAGGAAATTATTGTTTCCAGAACCATATTTCAGATACAACTTTCCCCTTTTGAGTTTTTACATTCGGTTCCATTTAGTTGGTCTAAAAATTCAGAGAAGACAAAGCCCTCCCTTGACTCTCGCCTTCCAGCGGCAGGATGAGTAGTCTGTGCACCGGAAGGCATAACTTGCTCATATAAAATTAGAATGAACTAACATTTGAATATAAAGTTATAAAATTCAATCCTTTACAACTTTCATGTTTTACATTTCTCATTTTGAGCAACTTAAGCACACGGTCAACGGGGTCAAACTCACCCCTGTAAGCTGTCCGACTGGAACATGTCCAGTTTGAACAGCCCCACTCTTTTCTTTACTGGCAGCACAACGCATGTTATTTTCGCCTAAATTTTGAGGTGATGGATTATATTTAAGTTTTCTAGCTTATGGTAAAATTTCACAAATTTTGGAGAAGTTTACGGCAAGTTATGAATTTTTTAACCATCGTCCATTTGTCACAATTTGAGTAAACGTTCTAAGATTAGCAAAACTTTTCTTTGCCTCATGGAATAGGATCCCACCATTAGATTTTTTCGTCAAATTTGACAAACATGCTTGTCATTAATCTCTTTACTTATGTGAATGGTTAGCTTCTTATTCTTTCGACGGCGTAACTACTTATGTTTGTCTCTTTGGTCATATGTTTCGAACATTCTACTTTCAATATTCTTTCACTCTCGTAGGATTCATAACATGTATGAATCAACGGGCCGGACATGGAACTTCTATAGCTACTTATTTGGGGTTTTCTCGAAAGATCACAAGTTGACTCGATTCCTCACCCTCAAACGGAATTCATCACCAAGGGACATCTATTTTTCGACGTCACTAAGATCAATATCAACGGGCCACACAACGCCCTGTTATCTTTCGACATCACGAAAGATCGATATCAACTGACCACACAACGCCCCGTAAGTCCCACTCCGACTTACAATAGTTAATTTTGATTGTTTCAAATATTCAATTAGAATTTTCTAACCACTGCATTCCAGTTTGATTTGCATGAAAATCAATCGAGCTTCATGGGAGTTAGACAAAATGAATTTCGAAGACTGGAAGCGCGCGAGGAAACCCATGGTGGAAGCACATCTCGAAAGCGGTCTCAACTGACGAGCCCGACCGATGTAAAGCCGTTCCGACGGGCCTCAAGTACATGAGGGAGGTGCGGGCTTCCCGTTTTTTCATTATTTCCACATGTAACGCGCCGTGGGCCCAAGTGCATAGGTCCACGGTCGCCATCCTTCCCCGCCCCCTTTGATCTCAATAATTGTTTGTGCTTGCCCGCATGCCTTAGGCTCATAGGCTTATCGTCGCATGCTGTTTGCCAAACCAATACAGATGAGTTCGGGCCCAAAAAGCCCGAATCGGGTCCAACGCCCGTAAAACATTGACATGAATCCGGAGTCATGCCCGGATCGGGTCCAACACCCGTTAACCAAAAACAAACTTTTGGAGCAAACACCACCTTTTAGCATGTTTAAATGTAAGAGTTAGTAATAAGGGATCCCCGAATCCTACTCTGGTTTTCCGACTTAGACCAATTTTCAAAAATAAGTCGGTGGCGACTCCGTAATCGTTTACCTAAGTTAAACAACATTTTTACAAAGCCATTTTGGATGAGGGACTGGCGACACGAGCCGCTTCTGATTTCTCCCGAAAATTCCTTCTTCGGATCATGCTCCGCCTTTCGCACGCCGCCTCTTAGGAAAACAGAGACGGTAGGCGAGGGCCCGAGCAGGCCCAGTTAGGAACTCGGGGAGCGATCACCCGATTCCCTTCCGCAGCGTCCGACGCTCGAGTCGTGACGTCGACCGGATTGGGCCTTGGGGGAGCGGGCCCGAATCCTCGTGTCGTTCGTACCACAGCGCGCATGCTAGGCCGGAAGGTGCGCGTACATTTATCAATGTTAACCTGTGTTCGATGGCAGTCCAACTTGCTGCAAAATGTTGTCCTATTCCAGTTTGAATGACCAAATTCATTCTTTTACTGACATCAAACTACATGCTTGTTTTTCCTAAGCTCTTGCATTCAAAAACTACATTAAGTTTTCTGTTCCCTGGTAAAGTTTTATAATTTTTGGACGAGTATGTGAAATGTTATGATTTTTCTCACTTTGTCGTCTTGCAGAAATGTGAGAAAATTACATAGGATTGATTAAATCGTTACTCCATTCTATGTCTCAAACATTCAACTTGCACACTTTCACTTTATTTTGCATGTACACTACGCATGCAATTTTGGAAGGTTCAACCCCGACTTTTCAAAGATTACTTGAAGGCGCGTATAACAAACCGCGTTGGTTAGATCTCCGCACCTAAAAAACGCGATGAATGAAGCCTCAAAGCGGCCAAATCGACAAGCCCAAGGTAATTGAAGGGAGGCATAGGCCTCCCCGAAATCAATTTCACTTGTAACGAGCTGCAGGCCCAATTGTATAGGCCCACAGTCACCGTCCTTTCCCTTCCTTTTTATCTAAATAATTGGATGTGAATGAGTGTGATGTATGCCCATTAGGATTGCTATCGCATGTTTGATGGTTTTTCTAAACAACCAACATGTGTTCAGGTCTAAAACCCGAATCGGGTCCAACACTCGTAAAACATTGACACGAGTCCGGCCTAACTCCCGGACCAAGTCCAAAGCCCGTTAATCAAAAGCAACTTTTTTGGACAATCGCTACCTTTTTGCATGCTTAGAATGTAAGAGTTAGTAAATAGGAATCCCCGAACTCATTTCGAATTCTTTCCGACTTAAATCAGTTTTCAAACTTAAGTCGGTGGCGACTCCGTATAGTTTACCTAGGTCAAACAACAACCCTTTTTATGGAGCCATTTTGGATGGGTAATGGTGACACAAGTCGCTCCGTAAGTCATCCCAAAAACTTCCAATTGAGGCATTAACGCAGCCTTTCGTCAGTCACCTCCAAGTAACTAGAGACGACTGAAGAAATGCCCCGCAAGCCCATTCGGGAACCAAGGGAGGGCCCAACCCAATTTCCTTCCGCAGCGTCCGATGCTCGAGTCGTGACGCCGACCGGAATGGGCCTTCGTGGAGCGGACCCAGATCCTCGGGTCGTCCGAACCGTCACGCACGTGCTAAGCTGGAGGGCGCGTGTACAACATGCTACAAGTTACGCGAGTTTAAGCTGGTGACATTACTCCTCGAACAAATCTTTCGCTACTAGAATCGTGTTCGTGCGAAATGTTCGGACCTCGATCAGGTAATCTTACACTTCAAACTTTACATGTGCTTCTGGGAGCTGACCAAGAATATCTTCAAACTGACCACGTTGGAAATGTTGATGCACGAACAGCCACAGAAATGGGAAAATCTACGACGAAGGCGAAAACGAAACGAAAGGGAACGTCGAAACAAACCAAAGTAAACGAAAGCGATAGGACTCGAACCACGGATACAGCCAACGCACCACCGGAACCGTCACGAAGGTTGAACGCCGCACAACTGAATACAGAAACACCACCGATTATGGGAACGCTCGAATAATTCTCCTCACGCTTGGAAATCTACCAAACGATAAGAGAAGTTGCACAAAGTTCAAGAAGAACTTGACGACTATCAAATTTAGGAAAAATGATCTAAAGGTTCTGCTTAACACTAAACATATGAGTCCTATTTATAAAGGACTTGAAATGGGCTAAACCTAGCTCCCAAATGAGCCCAAAGTAGAAATTCTAAACACTAATTAAAAGTAAGTCCAAAAGTCGTAAACTAAAGAAACTAGGCATATCGACTGTTGGGTCATCTGTCAAAAAATCCCGACGCATAGTTGTCTCGAGTTTCACCTACTCTCGAGTTTCCCTTGAGCGAGTAGAAGCTTATCTCGAGACGACTTTCGTCTTCCTAATCTCGAGATGTGCATTCTCGAGTTGCGAGTCAACTCGACCATTTCAATATCGGGAAGGTACTCTCCGTCTCGAGGGCTCCTCTCGACTTGATCCCGACTTGGCCTTGTTCGATCCAACTCGCATCATCCTCCCTTTGTAGAAGAAGATTTGTCCTCAAATCAAGGGGTTCTTCGTCATCCTCGTACAATGCGAGATCCTGGACGTTGAATGTCACCAACACTCCATACTCCTTCTGCAAGTCAATCTTATAAGCATTATTGTTTATCCTTTTGATAACTCAAAAAAGACCATCAGCTCTAGGCATAAGCTTATTCTTCATCCCTGTTGGAAATCTCTTCTTTCGTAAGTGAACCTAGACAAGATCTCCTGGTTGGAATACCCGCTCTTTTCGATCTCATTTCGCCTAATATTGATATTTCTCATTCTGCTGCTCAATAAGGGTTCGAATCTTCGCATGGAGCTTTAATATCTCTTCAGCTCGTCTAGCCGCATCCTTCTCAAGAATACTCTAACTAGGCATTGGCAGTAACTCGACCAGAAATTCTCGAGTTACCACCATACACCATTTCGAATGGTGTAGCTCGAGTTGTCGAATGAGGGGCTCGATATAAGCAAATTCAGCTTGTGCGAGCTTAATATCCCAATTCTTCCGATTCTTGGATACCATAGTTCGAAGTAGACTTTCCATAGACCTGTTTACAACCTCAGTTTGTCCATCTGTCTATGGATGGCAAATGGTACTGAACAGTAGTTTTGTCCTAAAGTTTGTGCCAAAGTGTCTTCCAGAAGTAGCTCAAGAACTTGGCATCTTGATCAGACACTATCGACAATGGGACCCCATGCAGACGAACGATCTCCCGAAAATAAAGGCCCACCACGTGAGAAGCATCATTCATCTTCCTACATTACAAGCAATGAAGTGAGCCATTTTTGAGAATCGGTCTACACCAACCATGATTGAGTCCTTCTTTCATTGTGTTCATGGCAATCCAATGACGAAATCTATGCTCACATGCTCCCATGGACGTTCAGCTACAGGTAATGGTGTATAAAAACCTTGGGGCTGGACATGACTCTTTACGCGTCGACAGGTTGCGCAACGTCGAACTAACTTGTGCATGTCCTTAGCCATTCGATGTCAGTAGAAATATTCTTGAAGCATCTTAAGAGGTTTTCCGACTCCCAAGTGTCCAGCGAGTCCTCCTCTATGTACTTTTCGAATAAGATGCTCTCGAATGGAGCTTCAAGGAATACATAATAACTTGACTCCTCTAAATAGAAAGCCATCTGACATATGATAATACTGAATAGGGTTCTCAAGACATCCCTCATACTCCTCTCTGAAATCGTCACCACTTGAGTACAACTCTTTCAACATCTCGAATCCGATTAACATCGATTCCATCCTGGCCATAGGAGTTGATTTTCTCAACAATGCATATGCTACGACATTTTTCACTCTCGACTTATGCTTCAGGACGAAAGTGAATGATTGAAGAAATTACACCCACTTTGCCTGTCATTGATTAAGTTTTGCCTGCCCATTGATATGCTTCAAAGACTCATGATCCATTTAACTTCTTGGGCATCAGATGGTGACTCCATGTCTCGAGTGTACGAACGATGGCATAAAATTCCTTATCGTAGGTCAAATAATTCAGTCGAGATCCATTTAGCTTCTTGCTGAAGTATGAGATTGGTCGACCCTCTTACAACAGTACGCCTCCAATTCCTATTCCTGAGGCGTCACACTCGATTTCAAACACCTTCTCGAAGTCAAGGTGTGCCACTATAGACGTTTCGCACAACCGACTCATGAGCAGCTCAAAAGTAGATTGAGCCGCGAGAGTTCACTCGAAGGACTTCCCCTTCAAACACTCTGAACATCATGAGTTGTCTTGGGAGTAGGCCATTTTCGAACAGCAGCGACCTTACTCTCATCCACCTGAATACCTTCGCTCGAGATGACGTACCCTAGAAAGACAAGTTTGGAAGTCGAGATCAAGCACTTCTTATTGTTCTCGGATAGACGTTGTTCCCTCAACTTATCGAACAACTGTCTAAGGTGTTCAATGTGTTCCTCCTCATTGCGGCTATATTCAAGAATATCATCAAAATAAACAACAACGAATTATCGATGGAAAAGGATGAAACACCCAGTTCATCAATCGCATGAAGGTACTCGGCACATTCGATAGACCAAATGGCATAACCATCCACTCGTACAACCCGAATTTAGTCTTGAACGTCGTATTTCACTCATCTCCTTTCTTCATCCGAATCTGGTGATATCCATTTCGTAAGTCCACCTTCGAGAATATTGTCGACCCATGTAACTCATCGAGCATATCATCAGATGGTCGTAAACAGTTCTTCCAGCAAGCCAACAAGAATCTTCCCCTGTTCTTTGGTGAAACCGATGGATATTAAAGCTTCCCAGGTTTCCACCCCCTTTTCCTTCTTTGTGTTTGCTTATGAAGTTCTCTCCTTACTGGGTTTAGGGATCAAGGAACTGGGTTTCCTGTTGTTCTTGATTTTTTACTGTTTCTGTATGTAATCAGCCTGATGGGATTTTGTTGATTGTTTGATTTCTATTCGGCAAGTTTTATTAGTATGTTCATGTCACTCTACTGTTTGATCATTTTTAAGTTCCCGCATTGCCGATCGCAGGTGATTTTCTGTGGAGGTTAGAAGAAGGATCATGGTCCAACCATGTTAACTGTGACTGCCTACATTGGGAAGTGTAGGGTGATCTTGGAGTTCTGCGCCTCGTGCGAAGTTTGCCCATCCGGCCCTGACCCGATTGCTCATGCCGTGTCAATTCTGTCTAGTGGAAATTTCGGTGCTTCTTTGACTCACTCTTTCAACGAGAGAGTCTGCGGCAGTGGCTTGCATCATATTCATCGCCTTCCTAATGGGCCACACAGAGCGACGAATAGATGGCTAGAATGGATGGCTCTTGGATTGCTTTTCTTTTACAGTTCTTTCTGGTGTTCTGCTAATTATGTCGTCATGTCGAATGCTCTGTAGTGCCGTTCTGTTCCCCCTGACGATGACGAGTATCGTTCCTCATGGAACATAGCTATTAGCCTCTTCAGGTGGTACAAGACTGCTGTAGAACGCGGAGGAGGCGAGAACCTGAAAGTAAGTCCCAACTGGTTTTCTCGTTTTGTTATCGTAAAGGTATCAGTTTGGTGTACATGGCTAGAATGTGTTTGGTCCATGCCAGGAGTTCATAAGCGCGGGCGTGAATGCCTACGCGCTGGGTTGCACTAGCGAAGGCTTGAGAGACGAACTCGCTGACTTGAAGGAATCTGGAGTCGAAATCGAGGCCATGCAGATCTCTGGCAGAAACACCAACGTGAAAACCAAGATCTTTTCTGAACAGGTGATTGAGTCATTCGTATCGAAAATCTTCTTTGAAATGGCAGAGGTTGAAACTTGATGTCTTTCGTTGCAGATTGATGAATGTATACTGTGGTTGGGCATCATATTTATTACCATACTGTGCACACCGCAGCCAACTGTCATTAGGTGGTCATCCGTGTCCCCGGTCCCCGATGAGTTGCTTGTTCAATGGAAGGGATTCTGTGCCATCATAGCGAATGCTTACTACATCAGGGGAATGGCATGGTAAGATTCACTCTTAGCTGTGGTTGAGTCCACAATTAAAGGAGATCGTAACATCTTTGTTTGATGAAAGGCTCCCCGTGAAAAAGCTTCAACTGGAGCAAATGGCGATCATGGGCTACGCGGAGGATACCTCGGTTGTCGCAAGCAGGATGAGGCTGGTGTTTAGTACCCTTGAGGTTAGCGTTTCTCCCTTGTTTGTTGTCTGTGGTTAACTGATATATCGAAATATGTTCCAATGTTTCTCACAAAGCGACATTCTTTAACCGATCATGCAGGTGGTAAGTCTGCATTGGCCGAGAGTCTAATCTACCTACCTACCTACCTACGCACTTCCACGAGATTTCCGTACTGTAAGCAAATTGATGTCTTTTAGGTTTCTTCCTCTTCTATGGAAGCATGCATCACACAAACTCTTTAACTTCAATATTGTTCGGAACCAGAAACCTTCGATTTACTGATCAACACAATCGGTAACAGGCACTTTACAATGCTGTAAGTGACTTACAGACTCGGTTTCTTGTCGCGAGTCTACTGTAAAACAATTATTTTCAATGGTTCATGGTCGAGCCATGAATTTTTCGTCATAGTATTGATACAATAAAAGAAAGAAGAAGGCTCTACACTGTCGAAGCTCGCAGTCATTGGTTATTCCTGTTCCCTGCTCATCCTTATAATTGATTTTCCGATTGCAGATCTCGTGAATCCATTCGACCTCAATTATGTACTTCCAAAACCGTAAGAAGAAAGAATCAACGAATTTATCTCCAGTTTGATATAACCCTGTAGCTCATAAACCTATCACCATGATGAGTAGAAGCAATTGGGAGAGGTGGGAAGCTATTTGTGATGTTCGATCGTCGGTGCCGCTGGTGACTGTGGAATTCGCCGTCGGCTGCATGGCATTCTTCTCTTTCAGGCTGCAGGGAAAAAATACAAGGAAAATCAACGTCTCGGTTAATGACGAAGGAGAACTGTTGTAAGTTCATGTAGCTGCAAGTCACCTTCCTGGAAAGATGCAACCTCCATAACCTGCAGAGACGATAAAAAACACGCGGAGGTTACAGACACTTCCTGGGATTCAAACGAGACAATGCTATAGTTAATGCTAATCGAATGGACACTTCGGTCGGTGGTGGTGATCATAGCAACACCCTGGAAGTTGCAGGACACGTCTCTCTTCCCTTCCTTCTGGTAATAACTGTCAAATGCAAACGAAGCATGGCTCCTGATATCGTTCGGCTGAAAACAACTCTCCCCTGGCTGGATCCCTGTACAATTTGCTTGCCCTGGTCCGCAAGCCCAATCCAAAGCCGTCTGTAATGTCTTATCATTGACACCTTCCATAGCGGCACAATATGTCTGATTGGCTGTATCGCTTGCCAAAAACCCATCAGTTACAGATATGTGAAGTAAATAAACAGGCGTTAAATTCCCATAAAAGAATCCCCAGTTTGCTTCTGATAAGGGCGTCGTCCGCATATCCTCATTGAACAGCTCGTATAGGTAAACGCTAGAAGTAACTTCAGGGTGTAGAGGTGTTCCTGTTCTTCCTAAAACATGTTTAATCAAGTTCGAATTATACTGAACGGCATCGTCGACCGTGGCATATGGCTCGTTGGAATCGCCCCTGGAAGGCCAGCCGGTTTCCGTTACCATAACCTTAATATCTGTGAAATTCAAATTCTTCATGGCAAAGTAAGCTGCATCAATCATCGCATCCAACACATTCGTATAGTGAAGCAGAGTGTTGGGATCGACCATTTCCTTGGAGGGACTACTCAGTGGCCTCAGAAGCGAGGTCTCGAGAGAAACCACTCCTCGATTCTCCATGAACACATAGTAAGGATACAAGTTCACCATCAAAGGCGAGCCGGTCCTTGACAAGAACCCCAGAAGAGGCAATATGACGGAATTCAGGCTCTGATTGAAGAAAGCCTGAGAAGACGGGAACATATCTAGGATCAACGAGGCGGAATGCGGGGTCGAAACCCTGAATATGGAACTCAACTTCTGCGCCGCCAAGGCACCGTAAAGGAACTGCATTGCAGGGACCAAGACAGGTCCCCGGACCGGAACAGTCGTCAGAACCTCCTCCCCAACCGAAATACCTGTAATAACCGTCTCTGGTAGTAGGCCAAAACATTGTTTTTAACCCAGGCAACCGCAGTGACATTAGACGTCCCGATAGCAAGCAGCTGATCGTTCGGTATTCCAACAGTGACCCTTATCTTGGAGTGAGCCAATGCCTTGAGGACACCAGGGTCAGCATCGTACAAACGAACATGGGAGATCTTCTGAAGCTGTAAGAAGGAGACAAGAGCTTCAGGGTAAGGGAAGTTCGATAACTCTGTTCCTATGTTGAATCCAGGGTACGGCTCATCTGCGGAAAAATGGAGGGGAACTGTTAAAACCCAGAAAAGAGCTCATCCATCCAGTCCGACCCAGTTCGAATCTGGTCATTAGGAATCCAAAGATTGAAGCTTTATGAGAATTGGACGGAAGGGGGGGGGGGGGGGGGGGGGGGGGGGGGGTTCATTTCAGGGGTCGGATACCTGGCGAAGCAGGGGAGACAAAAGTGAAGAACGAGGTGATGTTGACAATGGAGATGAAGAACACGCAGTACACGAGTTTCATCTTCATCATTAACGGCTGCTTCTGCTGCAGTTGATTGCATTATTCCCCTGGCTGTCCTTTTTGGGTGGTTGTGGGGCTGAAGGTCCCCTCACCCTCCCTTTTTAGGGGTGTGTTGAGTAGAGGAATTCCTTTTGTTTGTCTCAGCAAGAATGAGAGTTTAGCAAAAGCTAACTCCTTTTGCTTTTGGTTAAGCTAAATTTTTGTCAGGACAGCAACATGACTCTGACCTTCTGATACATAACTTTATTACTGTCCTTTGAAGCATGTGCCCAAACCCAACTGGGTGTACTCTGCAGATTTAGTACCTTAGATATTTAACATTTTTATTGCTTTCTTAGTACCAACTTCTCTGACCTCACTGGATTGGAAAAAATAGGGATGTGATTACCTTAATTTGGACTACTGTGACCATAATCGTTTACTAAATGAAGTAGGTGGTACCACCACAGAGGTTTGTCTTGACCTCCAGTCATCTGTCTAACTGATGTAAGCTACTCTTGTGTGGAGGTTACTCCATACCTGATTCCACAGCAACAGGAAGTGATGAGGTTAAGATGCTCAAATGGATCTGACCAGATGAAAGTGGGAAAGGCAAATGTCAGACTTCTCAGATAATATATCTGGGAGAATTTCTTCCAAAAATTGAATGGGAGGAGGGTCGATCTCCAACTACCATTGAGGATCTCCCAATCAATATGAATTTTACCGGCTTAAGGGATGCTGTCAAGTAATCCATGAATCTCACTGCTTGAGCCCTGATCATATTGTTCCAGATGCAATGATTTGTCAGGAATAACCCAACCCCAGATGCAATGTCTCAGTTGTAGTAATACATGTTTGCACCTGAAGTAATAATGACTAATGGGAAGAACATCGGTACAATGACGAGGGAACACAGATGAGGCTGAGTATCTATCCCCCAACAATGATCAAAAGGGCTTTTGTCGAGATCCCAATTCCACGAAACAGACATTTGTGATTGGCAACAAAGAATCGAAGATTGATGTGTTTCCATCCAGGAGGAACAACTCTAAGCTATCCTACATAAATCCTCACATTTTCGACTATATACCAATGCTCCAGAGCTTCTCGGGGGCAACTACATGCACAAGCGATCAATGGAAGATTCTGGGTTGCAAACAAAGTGAGTCATGGGACATCTGTGGGGTAGCATCCAAGAACTCGGTGGAACCCAAAGAACAGACACTACAAAATCAATCAGTATGTTTAGAGCCAACGTTTGACTATACTATTAGCTATGAAATCAACGTTTGACTCCTCTCATTCCTCCTCAGCCTCTATCCCACCTGAATCTTCCTCTAAGTCTGATCTTACTCTTCTGCTTTGCCCATGGCAGCTGGAGCTTGTGACTTCTACTCTTCCTTACCCTCTCTTCATCTAAACCATAATCTAAATCAACGGGTGAGGCTGAAAGTTTCTTGTGTTTTGAAGGTTTGTGATGCTTCTTCTTATCCCCTTTCCTTTCACGATCTTTGTCTTCGCCCTTCTTAATAACCCGAAAGGGAGTTCAAAATGCTAAGGGTATGAAACCCATAGAAGGTTCAACATGGGAAATGGATGCCAATTGCCAAACTAGTCTAAGAAAACTTACTTGACCCATTGAGTCATCATGCATGGCCTTCACCAACAACCTGAAGTGCTTCGAGCATGGTTCCCATTGAACCTCCAATCAACAAGACCTGTCGGTGATAGGTAAGACAGCCGCCATGAAATATAGGCATTGTTCTTAGAAATGGTATAAGAGGAACATCCAGTAGAGATTGACGGTTCTAACTTGCAATCATGGCCCACTAAAAAGTTGAGAGGTTAATGCAAGAAATCCCCGCCAATTTATAGCTTTCTCCATAAACTAGCGAACAACTTATAGTATGCGGAGGAGACCTCGGTTGTCGCAAGCAGGATGAGGCTGGTGACTGATTTATCGAAATCTGTTCCAGTGTTTCTCGCAAAGCAACAGGCTTTAACCGATCATGCAGGTGGTGAGTCTGCAATGGCCGAGAATCATGCGTGCATTGAATTTGATGTGCCTCCTGTTTCCTCCATCTGAATTCCACCGGTAATTCAGGCAATCATTTAGAGTTTAATATTTACGAAAATCTTATAATATAAATTTATATTATAAAAAGAAATTATTTTGTGAATCCACCAATTTTTAAATAAAATGCAACTATTGTTACAATTTTGCACGAGATGAACCAAAGATTGTTTTATTTAATATCAGTTATTATAAATATTTTTCAGTAACTTCTTTTTAATAATTAAAAAATTCATAATGCATTTGAAAATATGATATTTTTTAGAAAAGAATTTAAAAAGATGTTTTCAATGACAGAGGGAGATTGAAGAGAAAAGATTGAATTTATTAAAATAAAAATAATTAACTGATTACACAAATGTTGACAATTTTGGATGTTTATGCTCCTCACTTCTTCGCAAGTACCGGTGGTGAAGGCTATAAATTGGATTTCGAGCTAATGGATTTTGGGATAGAGTTTGACCTGATTGAGGGATGACGTTTTCGATATTAGTGGATTCTGTTTAGGACTCATGCGAATGCTTTCAAAGAATATTGATTGTAATGAAGAGGTATACGGGTAACCAACCACAGTGGAAAAGTTATAAGAATTTTGACAGGACGACTTATCTGAAAGCATTAATGGATTCCAAGCAACAACCCTTGACAAAGCAGAACGAAGTAGTGGTGATAGAGAAGATGAGTTGGAGGAGAATGTAAAAAAGGAGTTGGAGATTTTGTTTTAGCTTTATCTAATAAAAGCTCAAAACTATGTTCTAATAAATATAAATGAATTCGACTCTACAAAATAAATATATCCATTAGAGCACAGTGCTGTTTGAGTAATAAAAAATAAAATCTGCGAGAAGTAGACTTATCTTCTATTCTAAAATAACATTATCGCAGATTATCTTCGAAAATCCCTTCAAAAATTGGACGAGGTGTGATTTTATTTGAAAGAGGCGACAGAGCATTATATCTCAAACTGGTACCAGTTTATGTTCTTCATTCGATATCAGACCCGATTCTTGGTCTCATTAGAGTGATGCAACAGCAGCTACAATAGTTATGAAAAAACGTGCCACAAAAAAAGCAGCGATTTTATAACTAGTAACCAACAAGAATTAAATTGAAAATATAATATAAATAATTATTTTAACGGGAGAAATAATTCTATCTTATAATACTTTTGACTTTAAAATAACAAAAACAAATCACTCTATTTGCAATAACACAAATTCTCTTATTTAATTTATAAGTTATTATAAATTTAAGTTTTATAAATTCTCTTAGACTTCCATTTTTCAATCAATTTTTTTAATAAAATATTCCTGAAAAGACATTTATTTAATTTTTATCTCAACAAATAGTTTGATAGAATAAGAGCTAAATAAAAAGCTCGCTCGAAGGTGAATTACTTTTATTTTAGGGATAAGAATTCAGTTAAAATTACATTCATTTAATAAAATAATCTAAATAAAAAACCATTTGTTTTCTTGAAAAAAAAAAACTTGAGTTCGGTTAAAGTTTGATATGTTTCATTATTAAGTTAAAAAGCATTAAAATCTGTATTTTATATAGTAAAATTGTTTTTCAAAGAAAAATTTTAAAATAACTAAATTTTTATAAAATTAGTAAGTATTCTGATCTTGAGTAAATTAAGTAAACTTTAGTTCCACCAAATTAAATAGAAATACTAAAATTCTAAAAATTAATAAAAGGTAAATAGAATGCAATAAAATATTATGACAATGCATCACATAAATTAATAAAATGAAAGTTCAATTAAATATAACTTATTTTTATGTAATTTATATAAGTAAATAATCGGATTGGAGGCTTTTTCATGATTGAACAGAGGTTCAACATGCTGGAAATTTAATTAACGACACAAATAAAAATAGAATTTTGCTGATTGAGAATATTGGGACATTTTTTTCTTTAAATATAATAATTGAAAAATAAAATACATTAAAAAGAATTTTAATATAATTAACTAAAGAGAGATATAAAATGCATCTCATCACAAACAAATCAATATAGGCATTCACGCTATTGACATGGTAATTGATGTTGGAACTGTTGAAAATGAACATATATAGTATGTCACGCTTTCAACTACAGGTTCGAGCTTTTAAGACAGTTGGTGTTGGCCACTGTACAACAATGGTATTACTTACAAGTTCGAGCTTTTAGGACAATTGACGTTGGCTGCTGTAAAATAAGAACAGTTTCTTTTTCTTTCCTCTATGCTCCGCTAAAAATGTCAAGATGTTTGAGTTGGTTAAATTCTCCCAAAAGTTGTTTTTGTATCAGACGCACATCATCAACATCATCAATTCATACTATCTTTGGCAATACCAAAAGTTGTTCCCCAATAAAACATTTTCAATCCTTATTCCATTCAATGCCTCGTTTGTTTTCCAATGTTTATTGTCTGAATTTTGGTATTTCGATCTGGGGAGTTGTAGGAAAAGATGACAGGAGAAGCGCCGAGCTGGGCGGATCAATGGGGGCCGGGAGGGATCGGGGCCGGTGATGACGAGTACTCGAGGACAGGAGAGGTCGGACACAACAGGAAGAATAAGTCCAAGGTGGCATTCGAGAAGGCGAAGGCAGCTGCTTCGTCCAGTGCCCAGAAGATCAAGCTGGGAACCTCCAGCAGCTTCAAGTGGATCAAGGATCAATGTCAGAAGAAAGGATCTTCCAAATAAACATCATTTTTGCTTTCCTTCATAGAAAGCAGAAAAAACACCATATCGTTGTCTATGTTCCGTCTGTTATGGCACCAAAGCTTCTTCCGATAACGAATATAAATTCCCAACCTTTATCGAAAATCATGTCTATCAATGATGAACGTTTGGGACCTGCTTCACCCAAAGAATCCTATTACTTAAGGGGAGATTGATGTGCACCGGTTACAAAGAGGTTTCGAGGAACTGTGTTCTATCGATCTGTGCAAACAAACATACGTCCATTATCATTAGCTGCAATTCAAATACATTCAATGAATCAACTCGATGGTGACCAGAAGGGGAAAAGTTGGAATCATTTCGCAGAAATGCTAAGGGGATCTGATTGAAAGCATGCAAGGATATCTACACCATCATGATTCATGCTCACGGTCCTAGGCTAAAAGACATTATCCGAAGGAGTTCTCTCCGCTGTAAGTCATGTAAAGAAATCCATCCTCATCCTTGTTTTCCTCATATATTGCAGACATCAAGGCACCTGAAACATAGAAGAGGATGATGAATATGGCATTTACTCGTTTCCAAACTATTAACAGCGACTGTCGTGCACCCGTTGGGGGTAAGCTGTTCTTGACGAATATGAACATAGCCTTCTCATGACTTAGCTTCAGCCTCTTGCGGACGACATAAACTAGCTGCCCTACAGTTATATCGGCTGGGACAAGGTACCTGCACTTTCCAGGATAAAAAAAATCAAAATTCACAAAACCAGGGGCAGAGACATGACCTAAACACGTAAGTGGATGTTCCTGAAAGTAAAGAGGGACTCCGGACTTTCTCTTATCAATGTCCAAGATATCACTTCTATCGGCCTTCTCCACGATCACCTGCACCACACAACCAAGAGGAATGAAAAGGAGTTGCTGGGCCATATGACTTTGCGTTTTCGACAAGTTTGTAGAAGGGAGTTGCATTCCCTACCGGTATTCTGTCGGGATATTTCTCTCTGATACGAGCAGCTTCATTGTGTCGCTTCTCTGCATACCAGGAAATTATGGAGGACAATGTGTAAAGGTTTGGGTTGGTACTTACATGGATAAGAAAGAACGCAATCAACTAGATTTGCAAAGGCATCTCTCGAATCATCACGGAAATATCAACGCCTAAGTTGGAACTAGCAACAAACAAGAGGTATACCATGTATTCTATTGTTTGCATAAGGAAGATCAAAATCAGTTCAAGCATCTTGGATTAAACACACAAAGTTTCATCACAGAGGATCATCCCAGGATTTTAAGAGTCAATGACAAGGATCTGATATCAATCAACCATCCATGATACAAACAGATGGCATGGGATCATCCAGGACTAAACCCAGACCTGAATCATCATCATCTGCAAGCAACTAAACAACCAATGATGGAAAACCAGCAGGAAAGTCAGCAAATTTGCATCCCAAAATCACCAACACTAACGCATCAAAACCCAGTTCCAGAAACGAAACTACAGGAACAGCAACAAAACCAACTAACCAAAAGCGTGCAGAATCTTGAAGTCACTCTTCGACATCTCAAGAACCCCGCAAAATCGCCCCGAAACAACTTCACCAATCTCTGCAGATGACAAACCCGGGGATCAAAATTCCCGAGAAATGGAAAAAGATCGCAACTATATAGCATCAAATCAAGTAACCTCAAATGGGTAGCACCCAAAATTCCAAAAATAAGTGGAAAATCAATAAAAGGAAACATCACCTACCCGACAAGAAAAACAGGGGAAGTTCGTCTGTATCAGCAGCAGGGGGAGAGAGACGAAGAAGACAGACAACAATCACAAAGACACCCAAATAAAATAAAACGAGAGATTAAATTACATTACATTAAATTAAAATTTTTTTGATGTGATGATAAGATCGAATTGTACAGAAAATTAATAATACAATAATTTATAATAGGTAGGAGCAGAAGAATGATTAGGACTGGTTGACGGTGATATTGCCGGACAGAAACAAAAATCAGTCTCTGTTTTTTTTTTTAATGTTTTAAATTTAATTTACACATCATGAATATGAGGGTTTGAGAAAGAGGGTTTGTACCTTTCCTTTGCCTTAAAGTTTGGAAACTTGTCGACCATTTCAGGGTAAGAAGTCTCTATATAATTCTTTTTTTTTTTGGGTTGTGACTATTAATTATAAAAAACTTCAATTAAGATTGGAAAGTTACTATCATTTTTTCTTGAAAAAATATACGTCTGCGTCTTTAACTATCGACGAATTTTATTTTATTTTTTCTATTTTGAGACGACATTACGAAGACGATTGATCTGAATATAACGGAGAACTACGTGACGTGAAAAAGAAAGACGACGTGGAGAAGGTCCTTCTTTTCCCACAAATCAAAAATTTCTATCCCGATCGACCGCTTCTCCACGACCTCCTTTCTACCGCCGGCTGCCTTCAACACTCCACCAGCAGCCAATCCCCAAGGGGCTGGTCGGATTCCGGCGATCCTGGTCACCTCGAACAACAACAGTCCCGAGGATCCTTGCGGCTGACCCTAATGCAGATGGAAGAAGTGGAGACTGTGAAGGCTGTTAATGAAGGGAATTCGACCGTTGGGGTGGTTACGGAGGAGGTGGAGCTGGTGAAGGAGCCCATGAAAGAGCCCAAGAAGCCCATGGAAGAGACTGAAACTGGGCCAAAAGAGTGGACTTCCTCTGTATGGTCTACAACTGAAGAAGGAGGGGACGCAATTGAAGGAAGAGGGGAAGATGGAGGACTAAAAGGAGGAAAGGAGGAAAGTTGCAACAAACTCTGAAAACGACAAGGGTGGTTAAGGAGAAACGATCGAAGAAGAGAAAAAGAGAAGAAAAGAATCCAGGAGACGGGGGTGGCGAGAGTCTTGGGAGGATTTCCTTTCTGGGGTGAACAATGGCGTTTGGAGTTAATCGCAATGGTTGTAGTGTGGATGGCGGATATGAACTGGGCGATATGACCGTGTAGTTTGGTTGTGTAGTTCCTCTGTTTCGTGAGCTATAACAAGGTTCAGCTTCATTGTTGTGTTTTCTGTGTTGTGGCGGCAATTCCGGCCATCAGGTGGTATTAGAGCGTGAAGCTCAGCCTTGTAGTAGGGGATGTCGGTGTCGGACGGGACACGGTCGAAGGTGAGCCAAATGGAGTCGGATTCAGTCAGAGACCTTCTGCAGGAGTTGATCAGGAAGTTGGATAGCATGAATGACAGGATAACGACTCTGGAAGAGAAGGCGAAGGGAACAGGTAAGGAGACGTCGGAGGTCATGACTGAATCGGGTGGAAGGATGGAGTTGTGAAGGGCCTTATGACATAATCCTGGCCGGTCGATAGACTTACTCATCAAACGAAGGTAGAATTTCCTGCATTTGATGGTAATGATGTGCAAGAGTGGGTGTTTAAAAGTGAGAGGTTCTTTGTCCTTGATTCTACTCCCCCAGAATTGAAGGTAAACGTTCCTTCTATGCATCTGTCTGGATTGGCCATTGAGTGGCATTACGCTTTTATGAAGGGAAGAGGACCGATGAAAGTAGTTGGGTGGGAAGAATATGCAGCTGCCATGATGATGAGGTTTGGTCCGAATGAAATGACCAGGCCAATTGTTCTGCTCAGTGAGTTAAAGGAAGGAAACAGCTTATCGGAGTACGTCAATGAGTTTATTGCCTTGGTAACCAAGGTAGAATTATCTATTGAAGATCAAATAGCAATGTTTGTTGGGGGGCTAAAGAAGGAAAATAGGAAACTGTTGACTGTCTTGCAACCCAGAACTTTACAGCAAGCCATCTCTTTTGCCAAGGCTTTATCCAATGAAGAAGATACACTGTCTAGGAGAGGAAGGGAGATTAACTTGCGAGGGGGAAGATGGGACCAGGGAACGAGACAAAGAGGAGTATCAACAGCACTTAATAACAGACTTCCATCGAGATGGCCTAATGGGAACAGACCATGGGAGAGTAGTCCCAGAGTATTGCAGGGACCTCAACCGAAGGGTCCACCTTATCAACCACCACATAAAAAACTTTCCCCAGCTGATATGAAAGAGAAGATGATGAAGGGCTTATGTTTCTGGTGTGATGAAAAATACACTTTTAATCACAAGTGTAATAATATAAGGCTTTTCGCCATTACACTGGATCCGGAGGAAGTGGAGTCGGATGGAACAGAATTGGCTCAGGGGGAATAAGTGGTAACAACGGAAGAAACTCCAATGGTATCCTTGTATGCTCTGCATGGAATCGCTATGCCGCGCCAAAATAGAACAATGAAGGTGCTCGGGTTTTATAAGAAGATGAAGTTAACAATATTGATGGATTCAGGTAGCACTCACAATTTCTTGGATGTGAGGGTGGCTAAACAAGTTGGGGGTCCCATTCAAAAGATACCTCGCAGGGGAGTGTTGGTAGCTAATGGTGAACAGTTGGATTGTGACTCAATGATTCAATCTTTCAGTTGGATGATGCAAGGGAAGCTTTATTCGGCTAATATGCTGTTGATGCCAATCAAGGGACGTGATATGATACTGGGTATGAAGTGGCTAACTTCCCTAGGATCGGTTCTGTGGGATTTTGCAGCTATGACTATGCAGTTTACTAAACAAGGTAAAAGAAAGAATAACCTTGACTGCAGGAGAAGGGAAGTTTACAAGAATCTCAGATGGGTTGTTCTCCCCTGACAGTAATGACATGGGCCTTTTGATCATTCTCAGTTCCAAGTAGGGTGTTCAGGAAAACTCTGAGGAGATCATCCCTCCTGAAGTGCAACTACTGTTAACTAAATACAAATTAGTATTTGAAGAGCCAAGGGGACTACCTCCACAGAGAGCACATGATCATGCTATACCATTAGTAGATGGGGTGAAAGCAGTGTTGTCAAGGCGCCGTGCCTCGCTCGCCTAGGCGCTCGGGCAAGGTTTTCCTCTGTCGGCCAGCTCCATCTTAAACAGCTTTTTTCTTCTCATCCTCCTTCTTCCTCCTCCTCCTTCTTCTCCGAGTGATTTTCTGGTTATGTGGAATGTTTCGGGTTTGTTGGAAGAATAGATAGAAAATACAAACAACAAACTAAACGGGTTCCCCTAACCTTTTGAATTTGAACACCTTTTCTCCCTGTTTTGCTTTTTACCTCCCATACCTTTTTCTTTTATTTCTCTCTTGAAACCTGTGAAAGAAATGATGGCGTGATTGGCGGAACAAAAGCTGAACCAAGGCTTCCCCAACTGTTTCTTCCCCTCCCCAAAAAAATTGTTTCCTTATGGGACATGGGAAATAAGCAGAAGCCCAAAGACAGACATATCGGCGTCGGTCCACACACTGCAACAATACATCTATTATTATGCGCATTATGGAGGGGGAGAATCAAATAAAAGAACTGGGTTAGGTTCCCAATGGCATCATCCACTTTGTCTGACCTCAGTTTGTTAATTTCCACTCAACACCACACGCAGAGCATCAACTAAAAATATAATATAATGCAGAACAGATGTTTAGAGTTGCAGAGTCATAAAGTTGCATCTCATATATTCACTCCACTAGGACCACTCAATCTAGGAGAACTTACCGTGGGTACCATGGCGACGCCGTATCTGATTTCCAAATGCACAAATGCGCAATTGATTCCCAAATGCACAATCACAGTGATTGTGCATTTGCTGATTTTATTTTATTCCGCTAATCTTTTGTCATCTAGCTGTGTATTCTCATATTCTCTCTATCTAGCTGTAGCTGATCCAAATTCTTAAAATATTTCCTTTTAATGTTTGCAGGATGACCTTATTTTTACTGGACCATTCCCTGGTGATATTGATGACATGATGAATGGTGAAGTAGAAATAGTTTATGGAAATGGAGCGAATTTGGACAGCATAGCTGCTTTGTTCGGGAGTGCATATATCTGATATATTATATCAGAGACCAAATTGTTAACAAGTTCCTCATAGTGCATATATCAAAAACCTTATTAACTTCAGAATAGAAAAAACGCATGCATGGTTCATAAGTTTGTTCAGATTCAAGTTTTTCTTATAATATGACAAAAAGAGTTGCTTTGATAATGCAGTGTGTTAATAGATTATTGAAGAATGGCGGATTCTTCCGAAGTAAGAAGTTCGAAGAGGGATATTGGTTGGAGGTATAATTACCTTGAAGATCCCAAAGATCCTAATACCGTGACATGTAGTTTTTGTGGATATGTGTCAAAAGGAGGAATACACCGAGCTAAGCAACATCAAGTCGGGAAATTTAAAAATGCAAAAGTATGTCGCAAATGTCCAGAAGAAGTGAAAGGACTAAAACTCAGACCCTATTGGTATTCTAGTGCTCAGAAAGACATAGTTGAGAGGTTGATTCAAGAGATGTTGCAGTCGGGAGTTATAAGACCCAACACTAGTCCCTTCTCTTCTCCAGTTGTTCTGGTTAAGAAGAAGGATAACTCTTGGAGGTTGTGTATCGACTACAGAGAATTGAACAATCACACTGTGAAGGATAAGTTTCCTATTCCCATTATCGAAGAGCTATTGGATGAATTACATGGGGCTAGCTGGTTCTCAATATTGGATTTACGTTCAGGTTACCATCAGATCCGAGTTAGAGAAGATGACATTCCCAAAACGGCATTTAGGACACATGAAGGCCATTATGAGTTCTTGGTCATGCCTTTTGGCCTCACCAACGCTCCCTCCACTTTTCAAAGCCTCATGAATGATGTTTTTCCCCCTTATTTAAGGAGGTTTGTCTTGGTTTTCTTTGATGATATTCTCATCTATAGCTCTACTCCGGATATGCATTTGGGTCATTTGGCTAAAGTGTTGAAGGTCCTGCAACATCATCTCTTGTTTGCTAAGCTAAGCAAATGTTCTTTTGCTAAAAAGAAGATAGAGTATCTTGGTCATTTTATCGAGGAAGCTGGAGTATCAACCGATCCCCGAAAGGTGGAAGCTGTTTTATCATGGCCAGCACCCAGTAATCTTAAGCAGTTAAGAGGTTTCTTGGGATTAACAGGTTATTACAGGAGATTTGTGCGGAATTATGGTATTATTAGTAGACCTCTTACTCAATTACTCAAAAAAGATGCTTTTCAATGGAATGAACAAGCACAATCAGCATTTAATCTACTGAAGGAAACTCTGGTGTCTGCTCCTATTTTGGCTCTGCCAGATTTTTCTAAAGATTTCATAATTGAGATGGATGCTAGCTGCAATGAGATTGGGGCAGTACTAATGCAAGGGGGTAATCCAATTGCCTTCATTAGCAAATCCTTAGTACCAAGGCACATGGAATTGTCTGTTTATGACAAGGAATTACTTTCGGTTGTTTATACAGTGAAAAAATGGCGCCACTACTTGTTGGAAAGGCATTTTCTGCTTAAGACTGACCATCAAAGCCTCAAGTACCTACTGGAGCAACGGATGCATAATGACATGCAGACTAAATGGTTGGCGAAGTTGGCTGGTTTGGATTATGAGATCACATATAAGAAAGGGAAGGAGAATTTGGTGGCAGATGCTCTTTCTCGAGTTCCAGGGACTGAGCTAATGGCTATAACATTGCATTTGGATCAAGCTACCTTGTTCGATGAAATCAAAGCTAGTTGTCAAGCTAACCCAAATCTGCAGACTGTGTTGCAACAGATTCAATCAGGTTAAAGTTCTACCTTGGAGTATAAACAACAATTGTTGACAAAGCATGGGAAACTAGTTGTTGGCCATGTCAACCAACTGAGATCAGCCATCATCAACATGTTCCATGCCTCTTCGGTGGGGGGTCACTCTGGGGTGCATGCTACCATGAAGAGGGTGTCCAGTATCTGTTATTGGAAGGGAATGGAGAAGGATATCAGGAATTTCATCAGCCAATGTGATATTTGCCAAAAAAATAAGTACAATCCAGCTGCATCCCCAGGTCTTCTCCAACCTTTACCTATTCCAACTGTTGCCTGGTCAGATATCTCTATGGATTTCATTGTGGGACTTCCTAAATCATTTGGCAAAGAGGTTATCATGGTAGTAGTTGATATATTGACTAAATTTGCCCATTTTATTGCCTTGAAACACCCATTGAGGGCTCCACTTGTTGCAGAAGCTTTCCTCGGTAATATTTTCAAACTGCATGGCCTTCCCAGTTCCATTGTTAGTGGCAGAGACCCCATATTTCCAAGTGATTTCTGGCACAACCTGTTTTCCTTGCAAGGGGTGGAGTTACGGAAGTCAATTCTTATCACCCTCAAACAGATGGGCAATCAGAGGTGGTGAACCGATGCTTGGAGACTTATTTGCGGTGTATGAGTGGCGATTGTCCTTCTATGTGGGCTAAATGGCTTCGTTTAGCTGAATGGTGGTATAACACCACTTATCATACCACCATTCGCATGTCTCCTTTCCAGGCTTTGTATGGATTTAAGCCACCTATTCATTTGCCATACATCGAGGGAACTTCGACTAACAAACAAGTGGATAGGGAGTTGTCGGATCGGGAGGCTATGACTCAATTGCTCAGGTTCCATATTGGTCGGGCACAGCAAAGAATGAAACAATTGGCTGACAAGAAACGATCGGAGAGAACTTTCAATACTGGTGACTGGGTTTATGTTCGATTATAGCCCTACAGACAGAGTTCGGTGGAGGGCCGACATGGTAACAAGCTGACACGATTGTATTATGGTCCTTACAAGATTTTAGATAAGATTGGAGAGGTAGCCTATCGGCTGGATTTGCCAGCACAGTCCCTCGCTCATCCTACTTTACATGTCTCTCGCCTTAAGAAGTCTGTTCGAGGTGAGGTGACCAATTCCCAATTGCCAATCTCCACAGCAAGCAGTGGCCCCTTCAGCTCCTGAATACATCCTGCAGCGCAAGTTGGTGAAACGAGGGAATCGAGCTGCAACTCAGGTTCTTGTCAAGTGGAGTGGCCAACCTGAAAGCGCGGCTACATGGGAGTTCTTATTCGATATTCAGCAGCAATTTCCACACATCACCCTTGTGGACATGGGTGAATTCGAGGAGGGGTATTGATGCAGATAGAAGGAGTGGAGACTGTGAAGGCTGTTAATGAAACGAATTCGACCGTTGGGGTGGTTGCGAAGGAGGTGGAACTGGTGAAGGAGACCATGAAAGAGCATAAGAAGCCCATGGAAGAGACTGAAACCCGGCAAAAAGAGTGGACTTCCTCTGTATGGTCTGCAACTGAAGAAGGAGGGGACACAATTGAAGGAAGAGGAGAAGATGGAAGACTAAAAGGAGGAAATGAGGGAAGTTGCAACAAACTCTGAAAACGACAAGGTTGGTTAAGGAGAAACGATCGAAGACAGAGAAAAAGAGAAGAAAAGAATCCAAGAGACGGGGGTGGCGAGAGTCTAGGGAGGATTTCCTTTCTGGGGTGAACAATGGCGTTTGAAGTTAATCGCAATGGTTGTTGTGTGGATGGCAGATATGAACTGGGCGATATGACCATGTAGTTTGGTTGTGTAGTTCCTCTGTTTCGTGAGCTATAACAAGGTTCAGCTTCGTTGTTGTGTTTTCTGTGCTGTGGTGGCGATTCCGGCCATCAGACCCTCGCGCGAATTCGTCCGGGATCATCGTGGTTGTCATCGGAGACTATCATGGAAATATCATTGCCGTGGTTGAACATCTGTTAACGGCAATTAGGGTTTCCTTTCTTCGGACAGAGGAAGAGTCCAAACAAGAAATGGCGGAGTGTAATAACTTAGGAGCTGGGAAGATAATGCATTGCGATTCCCAAAGCCTTAAATGTTGGGTCGCCTCAGTTCTTTTTCGCCTTCGATTATGGTCGTCTCACTCCTTCTTCGTCTTCGCCTGCTTTGGGTCAAGGTCGTCTCTGTCCTTCTTCTTCGCCTTCGATTAGTATCGTCCCACTCCTTCTTCGTCTTCACCTGCTTTGGTCAAAGGTCGTTTTTGTCCTTCTTCTTTGCATCCAATTAGGGTCTGGAATTTTTTTTATTTGTGGGGAAAAAGGACACCTCTAGTTCACCGACAGTCAGAGACAAAAACATATATTTTGCCTTTCAGGATCAGGAGTAGAACGAAGGTTTAGGGAGAAATGCGTGGCAGTTATCCTTTCTTAGTGGTAATAGTTGTTGTCGGATCTTACCATAAGCCAAATTTTATAATCTTTACCATAAATAACAGCAGCAAGGCAAACCCAATGTTTTGGCCGACGTGGATCCACGCAGTCACTATGCATATTTGTACAATTGCCGGAAAGCTTTTCCTCGTAGGAGGGAGTTCGACTGACATTTACAAAGATCTGTCCCGAACCATCGTTTTGGTCGAGTAGTACTACCCCAAAGCTAGTAGGAGGGAGTTCAAACTCAGGAGCCGGACCCAAACATGACTGAAAAAAATATCTACATGCATCATGACTAAAAACCCTGAAAGCATCACTACTCGACCTCATTCATGCCTCAAAGCACCATAGGAACTACAACTATAGATAGACAAATATATCAATCCGTCGAGGTACCTCTGGCCGGAAAATTGCTATTCTCAACTGCCTTAACCGAATTAGAACTTGAGTTCTTCCCGCAGGATCGCTTCCGCGGTCTCCTCAACGATCCCGCAGAAAAACCTTGGTCCAGGTCCTCCGGTTTTGTGCAGCCTGTCAACTGATTATGCAGCATGGCAGCGTCACATTTGGAGTTTGGTCTCGTCCTTTTCCTGGGTCTACTTGAGAGAGGAGCGACACAGCCTTCTTCCAAGTTTTCATTGCAAATCGTCTTGGACCCCTGTTCAGATTCCAGATTTGATAGTCTACCGCCAGCACAGGGTTCCAAACTTAACCAAGATTTACTGGTTACATCCTTTCCTTCACCAGTCAGACCTAGCTTTACAATAGGAAGGGTTCCCTTATCATGCTTGTCAACATGACTGACAGTTACCTCATGCTTGTGACCATTGTTTGCTGCAGTGAAGGGCTTTCCTAACTCGGGATGTTGGACTGCCTGAGAACAATCAGAAACTATTTGAGTAAATTCATAAATAGCAAAAACAGGTGGAAAGCACACATGTTCTAACTTCATGAGCATATTCACCATGATTGCTGATACACTTGAGCAATCCAAAGTCCGAGTGAGATTAAATAACTAAGCCACAGCAAATTGAATAGTCATTTTGAATGACACGTTGCTTTTGATAAGAATTCAAGGACGAAGTGAAAACCCCGATCACTCAAATCTCAAAATTTGTGACAAGGTACCTATCTCGAATTTAAATTCATAAAAAGAGTATGATTTGTTTCACCTGATTAGGCATGTTTGCAGCAAGTTCTGCATCTGATTCCTCCTCTCCATCTGAATCCGCCATTTCCTCACACTCAAACTCAACATTCTCCTCGATATCTTCCTCAGAATCACTTAACTCTTCCTGCTCCATCACAATGCCTGGATTAGACTGGTCCCCAACAATGTCCACATCATCAGTATGGGTGCCAACGGTGCCTGGTGGGTTGAAGCTGATCAAGGCGAAATTTTCAGGCTCATCACAGGATGGATCTCTCCTTTCTTGAGGATCTACAGGTGTCCTATCGCCCACGTGCCAGGTCCTTTTAGGCGTATCCTCATCACTTCTCTCTGCAGTCCTTCTAGGGGTGATAGAGTTTAGGTGGATGCTCAGATCAATTTCACTAGATTTGTCACCATGATTAGAAGGGTTCTCAAGAGCAGGCAATGAGCTGCCAGCAGCCTGCTTTCTAGATTGGGGAACTCCCAGACGAGCAGGCAACTCAGTCCATGGCTGTTTGTGAATCATCTCTGTACTCGCGCTGTCAGTCCTCTCAAGGAGTGGGTGAAAATCAATGCCATCTGGGAGAGAAGATGAGCCACCAGGCCTTGGAGAGTTGAAGAAACGAGCCATAACTTGGTTCCTCCGGGGCGAATTGTGAAAGAGACTCAGATTTAGTTGTGGTGGGCTTGGAGAGAAGAAATTTAAAGGAGTGGAAGCCAAGCTGCCACTGTTTCCCATGTAATAAGGCAGCTGAGGATTCTCAGGAGCTTGGAACAGCAACGGATGCATTGGAATACCGGTGCAGCTACCCCTCTTCCCTGTAGAGCGCTTTTCATGGTTGACCGCCGGTTCTTCAGATTCCAAACATGCACCATCGTCATCCATGCTTGAGTAGTTGTTAGTATTTCTAACGTGCCCCATCTCAGGGCCTTCCACTTGTAACGATCTATGAGATGAACTTTTAAATACACTTTGGTCCGCATGGGCTTCTGCAGTGGGGAGAGTGAAACCAGCTCTACTATGATGATAAGCTGATGCAGAGATAACACGAACGTTCTGTGGAAGATTCACAGGAGGCAGGTTTGGAGCTAGTTTCACTAAACGCGCACTTTCAACCTGACATCCTTTGCGTGGCCGGTTGGACAACGGAGGGATGGAGGTCCTCCCAATTCTGCACATAACCGGATCAACGACAGAGCTAGATGTGCAGCTCCCTTGAGGATGAGAAGCAGCCTTAGCTTGCACGTAACTTGATGCAAATGGCAACCCATTTGCATCCCCAGCTTGATTTTGTCCTTCCCCATAAATATGTTGAATTGACTTTCCACCCACATCATTTGTTCCCTGAAAGAATAGATAATCAGCTGGGTCGGCTTTCCAGAAGGAAGAATAGGGGGTTTATGAGAGTAAAACCTGAGCATCTGGTGTCCAATTTGCAAGAAATGCTTCGTGTACATATGCTTCATCTGGGTCATCAACACAATCATCGCCACTGCTGTTTTCCCCGCGGGCATTGTGGTCCTGATAATACCGCAGTTCCAGTTGAAATAAGTCAAACAATCTCTTTTGAGGTAAAAGCGCCTAGGGCATGACGTGTGTTGGTAGAAAGTAGTGCATACCTCCTCCGATGCATTTCGCCCAGCACCCTGCATTGCTGCTCGCCTTCTTCTTTCTGCCTCATACTTACACCTCTTCTGCTTTTTAGCTGGGTCTACTTTGTACGACTTTTGGATCCCCATGGCGATTCTCCATTGTCGAGGTAGTAAAGATGGATCTCTATGTGGAACGACATATTTCCATACTGACATCCAGTCAAGTTTATAAATCTTCAGCCCCTATAAATTAAAAAATTATGAAAATGAGCTAAAAAGGACGACTTGCTTTCTTGGAAAAGGAAAATGCATGTTAGGAAAGCAAACCAAAGACTACCTCCTGTATGTACTGCATTTCTTCTGCAGTTAAGGGGGATGTTTTCATCCTCCGAACTGCCTGTAAGAAGATACAAAAAAGTGATTTTTGTATGATGCTGAAATAGATCAAAACCACCATCACAGACTATTGAATTAAGATGGTTTTTACAGAATCACAACTAAAGAATATTTCACAGGCCAAGTGCTATTAGATGAGTCATGACAACTATTCCGTGATTTTAATGGCCATACAGTACCTTTATCGGATTCTCTGGAGCCTTGGAGGAGCAGCGATTCTTCTGCCGGACGAAAATCTGCAACACAAATAATAACTGCTCTTGCTAAGGGACAACCGACTTATACTTATCTTTTAATGGTCTACAATGAGAACTAACAATTATTTGATGTTTAACTCCTCCCAAATTCTCTAAGTTAAACATTCTGAACTCCAATTGAGGATGAGATGATAGGTCTTGATTCAGGTATATAATCATTTAAAACACAACAGACCTGATGCTTGGACTTGCAGGGTATAAAACGTTGTTGGATGGCCTTCCAATCAGTGTTGTATTCCATCATTCCCAGGGCAAGTAGCCTGCAATGTGTATCAGAAGAAAATGAAAATCATTCTCTGATGCCAGAGAAACATAAACAGGAGGTGACAGTGGATTTAAACAACTCACTCATCTTCCGCATCAGTAAAGAGAATTCGATTGGTTACTGACGCAGGCGGTGGTTTATGAGGGAATAATGCTTTATTGAATAGTGGATAGAATATTTGAGCTAGTTTTGCTATCTCCCTTGGAACAAGGGCGACAGATTGCTTCTTTGTGCTCTCCACCAAGGCAGTTGCTAATGACCTTTTGAGTTGTTGCTGGCTTGGGGACGAAGAGCCAGTCTGACCAGATCCTTTTGAAACCTGCTTGTCCCCTCCAGTGGTAGATGAACAAATGGGAAGGGGGAAGAGCGGCTCCCTTTCAGAACGGAAGTCAAAACTTGATTCCACACGCCGACGATGGTTCTCCCGAACAGCTGCAATATTCAGTTTGGACAAGCTTAATTATTCAAATGTTGTGTGAGGCGTATCACTAAAAAGGTCAGAAAAGAAGGATTGTTTTATCCCGTACCGACAGTAACATTTTGAATGTAGTTCTTAACCAAATGGAGCGGGGCAATATCAAGAATGGACAATACAGGTCCACTGACAAATGGGAACCAGACAGCACCATCATCACTATGAGAGCCCAGACTGCCATTATCTCCAAATCTTCCCTGCTCACTGATCGGGGAATCATGCAAAACAGTTTGCATCTGATTAGTAGGAGATGAACCTACAGTCTGAGCATTCAATGAAGGATGGGACCCTAAGCTATGCTGCATTTGGTTAAGTCTGCAAGGCTGGTTAGGCACTGTTGGCAAAACATACGGAGGAAAAAAGCAAAATGCTGGATATGGTGTGCTTCTCCGAGCAAGTGCCTCTTTTTGTTTCTGAAGCACTTCAAATAGCAATTCCTGGACTGTTGAGGCAATCTGTTGCCTTGAAGAATCAAGAATGCAGAGAGAATATATTTGAATAAGGAGCTGCACATGCTCATGTATCAGGCAATACAACTGGCCAAGTTGATGTGGAGTAAATCCATTCATAAAGCCACTTCCAGGAGGGAAACTGGTATGGTTAGGAGTGTCCCCTCTAAGAGAATAAGATGTAGACGGTACGTCATAACCGACAGGCAACAAAGGTAGAAGGGGACGCAGAGGCCTCCTTCCCAGCTCGAGAAGCTTCCTCTTTTGTTCCCCGTTGACCTTTTGACGCCTGTTTTGTCTTGTCTCTGGTCTCCGACCGAATCTATCACGGCCACCCTTCAGATTTTTGTTGGCAAGAGTCTCGTCCAGGTCGCTCTCAAGAGCCTCCTCTAGCTCAATCTCAAAGTCTGCATCATTATCCTCGTCTTCATCATCAACAACCTCATTTGGAACAGCCAATTGACTGTCTCCATCTCCACCTCCTAAAACAGCTGCCAGGAACTTTCTATACTCCTCTTCATCATCAACATTCCGAAGGTCATCATCATCATCCGTTTCCTGGAGAAAGCTCTCGAGCTCTTCAAGAGTAAAACCCGCAAGAGAATACCGTGCCCTAGTACGCTTAAATATAGCATCCTCTTCATCCAGGGACGTAGATGTTTTCCTTTCCTCAACTGTGTCCTCCCCCACCCTACCACTAAAATCAGGCTCATCACTTTTATGTCCCCCCTCAAGCACAAAAGCAACCTCATCAACACGAGAAGAAGCCTCTAAATCTCCTCCGGGAAGCCTTTCGGTATCATGTTCTTTCAACTCTACCTCACAAAATTCAGCACAAGGCGCACCTTGGGCAGATTTTCCTTCCTCAAAGTGCTCGGAATCATCTAACACGCCACCCCTCATGTCATCAGTCAACTCTGATGAATTAATCTCCTGATTACCAACCGAATCAATCTCGACTCCACCTATACTCGCTTCCACACCGTCGACTTCCGAGCTCAGGATCGAGGAACCATCCGATGAAGGCAATTCCTCCAAACACGGATTAAAACCCACATCCCCGTCTTCATCCTCGTCTCTCATAAGATCCGCAGCTTCTGCAATCTGACCCTGCTCCTCTTTTATTTTAGCAAGTTTCTTGACGAGTCGTGCTCTCTCAATCTCAACATAAATCTGTTGACCATGGACATTGAGTATAAGACCTCGACAAGAAGGTTCAAACATAAAACAATGAAAAGTGAACGACAAATGTCAACTCACTTTCCCAGCAGCAACAGAATTTAACGTTTTAATCAGTTCAATGCGGGTTTCCAGATCAGGGGTCTGATCTATATATTGCATTGCTTGCTGAACCATCGCCGTGACAGCCTGGATAGGAACATGTAAAATTAATGATGCTAGACAAGCCGTGACTAAAGCATGTATTTCAAATCAAACAAGCATATAGTTACCTAATGCCATATTTCACAGAGCATAAAAATGGCAGAAAGACCAGAACTATGTATATCCAAAAATGCCCTATACCATAAGCCTTCCCCAGGAAACAAAAATCGCTGGATGATAGTGGATTCCCCTGAAACCCACTTCAAACCAGCTCCTGAAGCACATCGCAGAAAAATAGTCAAACAAAGTAAAAATTAGTTAACCTGATAAGTGCTAACAACAAATAGCACTTCTACAGAGGTGAACACTTTCAATTCAGTCCACGCACCCTCAACTAGACTCCAGTAAAACTTCCCCAAGCAACGAGAGCTACCCACATAAATTATCCAAAATGCAGGCAGCTATCCACTTAACTTCAGATTTTAGTTCTCTACCACTGACAGACACAAACCAAACAAACTATTCACAATTGAAGTCTCATTTCTCCTCAGATTTGCATCAAAACCGGGACGTCTTGGCTGGGTTCCATTGCTATTGTCACTATTCCCAGATAGTTCACCAGTCAGTCAAATGCACATCTCCCAAAGCTCCAAACGAACCACGGAAATGCGGTCAACTACCCCCCTCACCCGCCACCAACTTAAAAAACAAACACTCCATGAAGCCGGACGGAAGAAATAGAAGTCGGGGAACAAGAACCTGCTTGAGCTGTCCGCGTCGCTTGGAGAGGAGGACGATCTGATCGTTGAGGGTCTTCCAGGCATTGCCCTTAAAGCAGAGGTCAAGTATGTCGGAGACGGCCTTCTTGGTGCCGGACACATCGCTCGCTTGCCTCATCTGCTTCTCCACCGTCAGAAGCTGCTCTATCCTCGCCTCCAGGCTTCCTCCTCCGTTCTCCTGCATTCCCAAAACGACATTAAAATAACCGAAAACTCACCCTCAGCGATTAGGGCTTGCGGAACATTCAATTTCAGAGGAATTTACCATCGCGAGATCGCAAAAGTGAGACCCCGGTCGGGGATCAAATCGGAAACCCTAATCAACGTGAGGAAGACAGACGGTGAATCCCCAACTTTCGCTGTGTCTGAATATCATGGTTCTATGAATGGGCTTGGGTAGCTCAATAAATCAGGCAGATTAATGGGCCAAAATGAGGCCCAGTTAAGCCCATACCATAGAAGATTTCAACTCGGAATATTCCCAGGAAGCAAAACAAAATGCAGCCTCACATGGTGACAATGCAGTAATCAAACAATTCTTTTAAAAGAAAACCCATACTTTCATCTCTCCCCACCTCAAATTCTCTCCAGGAACGACGAAATCAGTGCCTCGACATCACGATGATCCAAACATTCCTTCCAATTCTTGACGTTTTCTCTCCCAGTCAAAATTCGGATCTCTTGTGTTTTGAACAATAGATTGGGCTGAATTCTAATCGGCCTGGGTCCAATTTGTTTAGCCTTTCATAAAGTTTTATATATTGATTCTTATTCTTTTGAACTAAGTTCATCTGATTCCATAGTTTAAGTTAATGGGTTTAGGGATGTTTGGTAGGATTTAACTTTTACTAGGTAAATCCTAAAATCGATAGAATTCTTAACATATGTTCCAAAATAACATTCGTCGAAAACATATTTATGTTTCTGAAGTCCGTAGGAAATTGTTAGTTGATTAATTGTTTCAGTAGAGCATAAGCCCGTCATAAATAATCTGCAGAAGTGGTTTCACGACGATTGGATAACTGATATACGTGTGTAGATGTTCATGTGAAGTGAAACTGAACAACATGGGTTATTTGAAATGTTTAAGAAACAGCACATTTGTGTCTCGACTGATGAAAAGTAGTTCAAGGATTGAACCTTCTTGCCCTATCACACCTTATCTTCGATTACGAGTTCCGTGCTACATTGAAGTGTTCTAAATCTCCTAGTGCAGTAGTTAAAAATTTGTGCATGATGGATTAATGCGAAAAGGATGGCCGCAGCGTGCTACATGTGCATGGAAATGTGCAAGACCCGGAGGGGACCGGATGGATCGCGGGAACGTCACGACTTTCATTCATGCAATTGCTAGATCCGAGGATATTCATTTCACTTCATGATGTTGCCATTTTTTCGCAGTCACTAGAACTGAAAACAAAAGATATGCTCGTTGGTTTGGGTCGCAGGACACTCCTAGGGATAACATGTGATAACAGCTATAAAACTTGATAAGAATTCACGTTTTAATTCACAAAAGATTTGCCTCATCTAGAAAACTCGAAACACATGCAACATATACTACACGCTCAAGAATATACGAAAGACATTTGGTAAACGATGCATCGGGCACGAACCTAGGGAGATCATTGTGCATCAAACTTGGATGAACCTGTTACTTTTGGATATTACTTGTGTAACAAAAGAAATCACCTTGACAATGCCAGTTTAGTGCCTCCACTGACCTTAGTACAGTTTTGTTGGCTACTGAGTCTTGCTTCTCATTATTGCGCAAAATTCTCGTAATCGATCCTCCCATCTTGTATCAGATAGCTTATGGAACCAAGCCAAGAGGAACCAAAAGGAAAAATATGTGCCAAAGAAATTCATAGTACGGCTACTTACATTGTCTTTGTCCACCTCAGCGATGATCTCCTTGATGTTAGCTTCTTCCCCAATTCCGTGCTCTTTCATCGCGGCTTCCAACTCATGCTTTGTGATATAGCTTGATGCACACTATGAAGAAAGAGTCAATCACTCCAAGCAATACAAATGAATTTTCCCATAGGGACATAACAAGGACTTGTTTTCGAGTAACCCGAACACTTAACACAAGCATTGAAGATTACTCTAGGGCAGAGTATGAAAGCTACAAGTAATAATTTCAAAGGCTCACCCACTGCCATCCTTATTGAAATACTGAAACGCATGGTACAGGTGCTCGTCTCTCATCACCCTCCCGCTCATCTCGTCTTGCAACAACTTTGCCGCCGTAACTCAAAACCGCGCCAGCAGTAAATGGAGCGTCCTCTCGATTAGGACACTCGCCTTCCGCGGTCTCCAAATTCTTCCCCACCGGCATCCGGCACACAACATATGTGCCCCTGCCCGTAAACAATATCTACTTAAACAATGATCACTTTGCCAGAACCAAAAGATCTCATCTTTACGATCAGCTCCCGTAACGTAATATTTTCGATCAAAATATCAAACCATTACATATGATCACATAAATTACGTTATCGTGAGCACGAATAAGATACCGTGTGCTTTTCTTTCAGTCTTTTATACTTTGGTCGATCGCGACTCATTTGGCGATCAACCATAAAGGTGAAAAGTGTTTTTTTTTAATACTTCGGCCGACTGCGACTCACTCACGGCTGACCTTCTATTGAAAAATACTTTAAAGTTCTGGAACGATCTTTCTTGTAATTATTATAAGAGATGTTAGTTCTACAGAAAGTCTATTTTGCTCATGATAGTTCCTACCAAAGGGGTCATGAACGAATTTTCTTATAACGATTACAGCGGAGGCCCGTTCTACATAAGTTCATTATGTTAGGGAAAGTTCATACCGCTTGGTTTCCTGAACAAATTTTCTTATAATGATTACGTGAAAGTTTGTTCGTTAGATTCAGAAAAATTTGTACCACAAGATGTTTTGACGGACTTTCATGTAATGATTACAGCGGAGGTCTGTTCTACAAGAATGAAATTCTGTTGGGGAAAGTTTGTATCATTTGATTATGGAATGAACTTTCTTGTAATGATTGCAGAGGTTCTTTCATTTTATTCTGGAAAGTTCGTACAAAGAGATGTTGGAATGAACTTTCCTGTAATGATCGGGGGATGTTTGTTCTACAAGAAGTTCGTTCTCTTCAGGATAGTTCGTACCAAAAGGTTTAGGAACGAAATTTCCTATAATGTTTACAGGGGGAGTTAATATGAACTTTTATGAACCAAATGAGTTCATGTAAAATGCACCTCCCATGTAATTATTACGAGAAAGTTCGTTTCACAACCTTATAGTATGAACTTTTCTGAATAGAATGGCCAACCGTCAAAAATGGGTCGCGGTCGTTAGAAATAGAAAAAATTTTAAAAAATAAATTTCATCTTTTACGGTTGGCTGCAAAATGGATTTCAATCTACTGAAGTATACAAATTTTGGAAAAAAAAAATTTCTATTATAAAATAAAGGAGAGAGAGCAAGAAGAAGAAAATCAGGGAATAGATGGGGAAGAGAAAAGGGGAATAATTTTATTCCTTTCAGCGTAACAATGTACAAAATGTATCCATCTATTTATAGGAACTTACAACATAAGGAAATTAAATTACATTCAAAACTAAAGAAAATATCTAACACTAATTAGAGGTACATGCGAATCATAATGACATTCACAATAAATATATTTACAATACTCCCCTTAAATATCCATTGTGATATTGGCTCGTTAAAAACCTTTCCATGGAAAACCCTGTGGGAAAAAACCATGGTAAAAGAAAAAAGAGTACAATACGTTTACTACCCCTCTTTGCAACATTACTTTAAATCTCCAAGTTTGCGCATTCCAATTTTATGCACCAGCCTTTCAAAAATTGTTGTAAGCAAAGCCTTTGTGAATAAATCTGCTAGATTTTCTGGTGAAGAATTGGACTCCTATACTAGCGCACTTCTTCAGTCCTGGCACCTGGAACCATTTGAGCTACGACTCGAGCGATTTGCCCACTTAGGTCGAGTACAGGATTAGGGTTTATTTTTGAATTGACCCCACTTTCCTTAGGTTTATTGTAGAAACTCTCTGTTTCCTTACGTCGACCTAGGGAAGAATAAGCTGGAACCACATTCTGTTCGAGATATATGAACATGGGGTTTAAATTCTTGTTAAACTCAGGCATCAGACTTTTTGAACTACCCACATCAATTCCATTAGAATTCACAGGATATGGTTCAATACGTTCGTTGGACAAACATCCACCATTAACCTTCTCCTTTACAACAACCTTAGCACTTCCCATAAATGATCCTCCATTTAATTGAGCAATGCAAGCAACACTATCCTCATATAAAATTGTTGGGGAATTCTTATTTACGGATAAGCCGCATGACCCTCGAATGTGATGTATAATTGATCTCAACCATACACATTCTCTATTGACTTCATGAATTGTAATAATCTCATAGTGGTTAGATGATGTGGGGGTAATTGTTTGTTTCATATTTCTCCATGATATAGCGGTACCACCACATGTAAATAAATACCCTGTTTGAGATTTACCACTATGAGGGTCGGATAAATATCCGACATCTGCGTATCCAATTAATTCTGCTTCAGGCATGTACAATTCCAGGTCCATAGTTCCTCGAAGAAACCGAAAGATATTTTTAATTCCTTTCCAATGTCTCCTCGTCGGTGAATAATTATATCTCGCTAATAAATTTACTACAAATGATATATCAGGTCTAATATGACTAGCAATATACAATAGTGCTCCAATAACACTAAGATATGACACTTCATGACCAATTAGTTCTTCATCATTCATTCGAGGTCGAAATGGTCTTTATTTACATCAAGATCTCACGACCATTGGACTACTCAAGGGATGCGCTTTATCCATATAAACTCTTTTTAACACTTTGATGTATAAGCAAATTGATGGACAAAAATTTCATTCTCTAAATGCTCAATCTGCAAGCCAAGACATAACTTCGTTTTCCCGAGATCTTTCATCTCAAATTCTTTCTTGAGGTAATCAACTGTTCGAGACAGTTCATCTGTGGTTCCAATAATATTCAGATCGTCAACATAAATCGCAAATATTACAAATTGTGATCCAGATCTCTTAATAAACACACTTGAACATATTGGATCATTTTGATATCCATTTTCAATAAATATTCAATGATACATTTATACCACATACGTCCAGATTGTTTCAATCCATATAAAGATCTGGATAATTTGACCGAGTAAAAGTCTCGACGATCTGAATTATACGCTTATGGCATTTTGAATCATTTAGGAAGCTTTATGTATATATCGTTCTCAAGAGATACATATAAGTATGTTGTAACGACATCCATTAATCTCATATCCAACTTAATAAACTAATAAGATATCTAAATGTTGTTGTATCCACTACAGAAAAATAAAAATAATGTTGTTGCATCTAAATGTTGTCGCATCCACCACTAGACAATTATTACAAATTGTGATCCAAATCCCGTAGTTATTAATCAAATAAAAATTATTCTTTTTAACTGCAATTTTATAACAGCTATGTTTATACGATTATCTCTCTCGTGCTTTCGTTAGTTCCCTCTCATTATCGTTGTTTGATCTTGTCCTTTACAATAGTTTTTTTTATTATATTAGAATTGACGGTGTTATTTAACCTATTTTTAAAACGCTCGTAACGTCATTTTATTTTTAACAGATGCGATTTCAACTAAATATGTGCTGCAATCGGAGAGAGAGGGGCCCCTTCCCGTTAGGGGGATATAAAAGCCGAAAACCAAAACATTCAGAGAAAGTGACACCTACCTACTCCCTCACGCACCAAAATATTCTTTTCTGAATTTTATATTCCAATGATACATACATCCATTACGGGAGAGAGGCGGGGTTGGTGAGCCCCCTCCTCCCCAACCAACCAGTGCAGGAGGCGGCGGCGATGCTGGAAGCATTTTTTTAACCAACAGTTTGCCGTGTAAATTTTTAAATATTATTAGCATGGACGAATTCTTCTAGCGGTGGGTGGTCCATAAAAAGGGGGAAGTGGGTGGTGAGGTGAGTGAGCGCGGGAAGAGACCCCGGGGGGGGGTTTGCATCGATCAGTCGTGGCAAAGGCTCCGGCTTTTTTACTATTCCGACATTGCCCACCATTTTAGGAGAAGACCCAAATAAGACACTCGGAAAGTGGGCAGGGCTATCCAGGATTTGGGATCCCGACGGACTCCCGATTTGTTATCTGCTTTGCCCAAGGGTCCTGTCTGTCTGTCTGTCAGTTTTTTAGGTGAGCGGGTGTTCCTTTTCTTATCAGGATCTCGTCAGGTGGTTTTGATCCGCGGAGTTGTTTTATGAACTGGGTGGAGTGCCGATTCGCGGATGATTGGATAGTTTTAGTTTAAGCTCTCGGTTTCATTTGATTTTACTTCTGTATGGCCCTGTCTTTGGGGGACTTCTCGTTCCTTCGGTTTTGGATGAATTGCTGAGGATTTTGGTTTGTGCTTGTGATGGGTTGAATTTCCAGGAATCTTGGTGTTTGGGGACTTCTCTCAGTCAGGCTGTCTCTGGGCTAAATTGATCTGTCTCGAAGTAGAGCGATGGAGGTAAAGGTTGTGCGGAGACCACCACTCTCCCAATGGATGGACAGTGACACAATCGGGAGAACAACGCGTTGTTCCCTGCAGCTCCCTAGGAGATCACAGGATCTCAAGAGATCAGAGGTGCTTATATCGGTCAATCGTTGGCCTAGAAAAACTTCGGGTTACCGCAGACTGATTGCTGTGGAGACGTCTTGTTCCAACAATGAATTTTCGGGTATGATTTTGTTCTCAGAACGTATCCTTGTGAGTTGCAGCCTAATTCCAGCAAACTACTTTTTCTGTTTCTCTGGGTGTTGTGATCCTCTAATAAGGTCCTGAACTTTATGTTCGTTGCGTTGACAATGTTCAAAATCAGAAGAAAAGATATTGAAGATTTAACACGACTGTAGAATCATCGTGTGTTTAACATCTAGCTATTTTCCCTCGTGCAGCTTCAGCTGTCCAGTCGGGAAGTCTTGGGGCTCTTGGAAGTCTTGATGAATGTTTGGTTTTGAAGGTATCGGCTTACGGCTTTACCCCTTATACTTAAGAGATGTGTTGAATAAATTTGCAAAAGGGCCACAGATCACCTCACCCAGAATTAAAAAACTGCAGAGTAAGTCGCAAGAGGTTGGACCATATCTAAACGGCCGTTGCATATTTCTCGTTGGTAAGTGCCCCACTGTTCTGCTTTTGGTTTCACACGAAATGCATGTGCATAGTTCTTAAAGATTGTTTGTTATTTGGATTACAGGAATGATGGGCTCTGGGAAGACAACTGTGGGAAAGATCCTTTCTCAAGTTCTCGGTTATTCATTTGTCGACTGGTTTGTGAACAAAAGCCTCCTTTTATGTCAGATTACCTTCCACTAGAAAAGTAGGATCCGAGAACTTGTACAGATGTTCATATTGCTTATATGTCATCAAGTGACATTACTTATTGATAATCACATGGTAAAGCTTATTCTTCAAGGTGATTCAATTGGGGTAGTTGTGCAGTGACACATTGGTGGAACAAGAAGCTGGGGGAACCTCCGTGGCTGATATTTTTAAGCTTTATGGAGAAGGTTTCTTCCGAGAAAAGGAGGTGTTTGGGGCACTTTATATTCCCTTTTCATGCGAGACATATTTGTCTAAGCCATTGTAGTTGTGACCCTATTTCTTTTGTTTGTTAAGACTGAGATGTTGAGGAGGGCTTCCACAATCCCTCGATCAGTTGTTTCTACTGGTGGTGGTGCTGTTATGAAGCATATTAACTGGTACAATAATTGTCTAATGTCTGCAATTGCGTCATCGACTTGTTTCCATCACTTCCCTTCCTCCCCCCCGGCCCCCCAAAAAAAAAGTTCTCATACTTGTTCTTGCTTATGGTTTTAGGAGATATATGCATAAGGGATTAAGTGTATGGCTTGATGTGCCTTTGGATGCACTAGCTAAGAGAATTGCTGCTGTTGGAACTCATTCACGCCCCCTTTTGCATAGCGAAACCGGTGATGCTTACACTAAGGTAATCTTAGCCTTATGTGTTTCTTGTCCTCTATGCCCCTACATTGTGCGGGGTGGAGGTTCTAGTTATGGGCGTTTTTAAGTCAATGATACTTTGTTTATCAGGCATTCAATCATCTGTCATCCCTTTTCAAAGAGCGAGGCGAAGCCTACGCAAATGCCAACGCTCGGGTTTCTCTTGAAGGTAGTTGCAAAATCGACTCCAAGTGCATTGTCCTACTTCCATTGAGTTCTTCGGCAAATCGAGCCTGGAGTTAGTTCCATTACTTTTGAGATTGATTTATATTTATGCAGAAATCGCAGCCAGGCATGGTTACAGAGACGTGTCCTTTATCACGCCCGCAGGAATTGCAATTGAGGTATGAAATCTCCAAAATAATCGTGACGTGTTTGTGTTCTGTGAGATAGTTTTACCAAAATCAAATGTCGCAGGCACTCGAGCAAATGGAACACTTTCTGAAGGACATGGAGGGGGTGCCCCATGATACATTGTAGTGTTGGCTCCTCCGTTTCATTTTCTGTTTTCCTTACCGATTTCTTTCTTTCTCAATTGTAATTGATCGCCGTCTCTAATTTTAGTATCATGAGCGGCTTGATCCCTGTACGTTCACTGTCCTGTAGCAGCACCGCTGTTCTTTAATAAGAATGTTTGATATGCCTTGGGAAGCATAAAATGGCGAAAGATCTGTTCATGTTCCTTTCTTTGCTTCCCAGTCTTTCTCCTCCTGCAATCCATAACAATCACGGCACGTGAATATCAGTCCGATTCAAATCACGTGCGAGTGTTGATTTCAGTGAAAATAGGTGATGGTGGTTAGTTGGTGGTGTAGGTACTGGAAGTAGTTGAGAGGAACGATCTGGAGAAGAAGGAAGCACATCCGCAAGTTGGTGGGAGTTCTCGAATTCATCCAATTCCCTTTTCTTTATTATTTGTGTTGATAATGGCGAGAGAGACTGATTTAATCATTCAAAACCTACCACCATCCACTACTACTAATACATTCCATGGTTTGGGTAATATTGAAGGATGGTAGTTGCATGATTGGGACCCAAGAAATATCTTTTTCGTTGCCACTGAGAGGCACAGGTTGACCTGAAATATCAAATGCATTTCGCGATGCCTAGTAAGCATTTGCAACAAAAATTCTGAAATCCAGAGTAAGAAGAGAAACACACTTACATTAGCCTTCTCATCGTCCTTCAGGCCATCCCAACCGGCCTCTGGTTTATTCGATCAAAGAGGAGGAAGAAGGAAATGAAGAGAAAAAGATTTAGACATTACTTGAATGCGATCTCCAGGTCCCAACCTTTTTAGAACAGCAATAAATCTATGACATGTAAAAATAAACTCTCAATGCATCATTATCATGTGTTCCTGTATAAACCACTTGATTCCTTTCACGGATATGAGGCAAGTGAGGACGTTGGCGCCATCACCGAAAGCTGGATCGGATAATTCTATTAGAAACATCCTCAAGGGGAGCAACAGCATTCGAATTAAAACTTTTTTTTACTGAAATGGAGGACAGCCAGCCATTCCAGGCACTGAAATGGATTTCCTGAGCTGCACCATATCTTCGGTGATGAATCCATGTTACAATACCACGTACTCATAGCTAGCTAACAATGAATATAGAGCAATCGTTAAGGTTGCAAGCCTCTTGTTTTTTGTGAACAGTGCAATATTTCATAATTATGCTCAGTTCTAGTGTGGTGAGGACGACCAGAAAAGGAGAGAAAGCAAACAATCTTCCACCAAAAGCTTGAACTCGATCTATGGGTACCAGGCCATCAGC